>CM040400.1:47278917-47373917 GCA_022702515.1 Ilyophis sp. 1 JC-2022 | reverse complement strand
ATTCTCACAATCCAGAAATATGGAAGACTTCCATCTGCTCTCTATCATGCTGCATTTTATCTACTGGTGGAGGAAAAAAATATAATTTTTTTCTGTTTTCATTTTCATCCACTCTCATTATCTGGGCACACACACCTGTTCTGTCTCATTCATTAGGGACATAGACATCAAGCATAATCAATCATTCCAGAAGAAAAATGAGGCCTAGACATTAGGAAACTTGTTATTCTACCATTGGGTTTAGAAGATGAGTAAATTCTTAGAATTACTTCAACAGCTGCATTCTAAGAGAGAACCTCTACAGTTATAATGTAGAACACTAGATTGTGAAAGCCCATTGATGTGTTAAAAGTTGCAAACTGTTAAACCTATGGGGAAATATGGGAACAGGCTCAGTACAGCCAAAACACACAAAACAAGAGCAGTGTGATTTGAAGACCTGAAAGTGTTTTAGCACGTCCTTACATTCCTGTCTTGGATTTTGTGCTTTCTTATTGGGTTCTTTCAGAGAAGGCTCTCTCAGTGTATTCTTAAGCAGAAAAAACCTCAGCCTGTGGCCACTTGTGGAAGGATTCGCATACAGATTTTTAAAGGCTGGCTGCTTTAAAAACACAAGCAGAACATCTTGGGGACCAGATCAGGGGGGGATACGACGAAGCAGGCGTACCGAGTTAGCCGGATAACTGCACTGAGTAAAATCCGGAACTTTCCCAAATCTGGAACATGGACTGAAGTAAAAAGAGCATTTCAGGGTTTAGTGCAGTTATCCAGCTAACTCAGTAACCCTGCTTCGTAGTATACCCCCCAGTAGTATACACTGCACACTGAGAATATGCAAAGTTGCAAACTCCTTCCAACGCCCCTTCTGTGTGTGTACACGTTTGACTGTAGCAGAGGACTCCTCGAAACAGAAAATTAAAACAAATTTAAGATTAAATGTAAAAAAATAAAATACAAAAAAAGTTAAAGAAATTTAAACACGACGATCGACGTTTAGCTTAATTTGGAGCAAAGAACCACTCATGAATCGCAGACATTTGAGCTTCACGAGATTCTAAGCCTGCAAACATTGATATATTTGCATTTTTAGGAATTTATTCAAATGAAAGAAACAAAGAACAAATATCATTATATTATGCCCAGAAGTCATGCGATTCCAAAAGAAAGCTCACATTGGGCCTGTAACTCAACTGCAATTCCTACACAAGTTGAATTGTCATTGCGCAAATATTGTGTAAAGAACCTTTTAAATTTTAATTAATTTTCCGCTTGGTGGATTCAGTATGTCCTTACAAACTAAGGACATACTGGAGTGAATACACAACCAAAATATGAACGGTTCCTTATTACTTATCTTAATTAATTGCAGGCAAATTTTTCTTAATGATTTTCCATGAATATAGAATTTGAAATAACAGCAGTTCTCAGGAGAGAACTTTGTCTCAACAAAATCCTATTGGAAAAAAAGTACATTTTGTTCCCCCATGAGATTAAAAACACTCTCACTTTGGAGCCAGTAGCAATTTAGACTAAACAACATTTAAAACAAATTTGGCAATAACTAATAGCTTTCTTCCTGACTTTGTTTTCTAAAAAAAGACTCAATACAACACTACTTCATGGTGCCAATACATTAAAATGAAACCACTTTTAAAATTGCGTTTCGCATTCAGGAACAAAAACTGCTTTATTAAAGCTGACCGACCAGCAGGTTTAACATGAGAAATATGGAATCTCAAACACCAATGATCTGCATTGTGTAACAGCAATCCACATCAAGGAAAACATACTGTCCAGAAATACTTTTTTAAATTAAAGAAACCCAACTGCATCACATCATACTATTAATCATGGCATCCCTCTACTCACAAACAGAATGTAATCAAATTATAGAATGAAAAAAACAATTATTTTCCCTCGAATATGTATTTTCTTCTTGTATTCTAATAACAGTTGAGCAGTCTTTTCCTGCAGACTAAAGTAAATCAGGAATGGCAGTGAAAATGAGTAGTCAGGACTTAATCTGGCAACCTTAAAAATCCATAATCTTAAGTGGTTGCCATGATGGAGTGCTGCTCAGCCTGAACCAGCAGGTGCAGCCTGTGCCTGACGATGGCCGTGTTCATGGTCCAAAGGAACTCTGGCAGTGCCCCCTTGAGGAGGACCTCCATGGGAACAAACTGCAGCACCTGGCAGGACCTGGAGAAGTCCGCCATCCTGCTGTGCATCTCCCCCAGAAACTCCAGGAGCCGGTCGCCAGGGGCGAGGCAGTAGTCGGCACACAAGAGGACGGCGATGGCGCCCAGGGTGTCCGCAGGGGCGGGGAACCTGAAGGTGACAGAGCGGAAGCAGTGGTGGAGGGCGAGGACCAGCCCGGCCGTGAAGCGGGTGAAGGCAGAGAGGAGGGGGAGGACGAAGGAGCCGCCCGCCTGGAGGCCGCGAAGCGAGTGCAAGATGCAGGCCAGGAGTTCTCGTTGGTACTGGGGCTCCCCGTCATGTAAGGTCATGCAGCCCGCAGCGGGGTGCGAAGGCCCCTCTGAGTGCTCAAAGAGCAGCTCGCAAGTCTGTGGCAGGCAGCCCGTCAAGGACGGACTCCCCGCCACCAGACACTGGAGCCTCTGCTCGCATGCGGCGTGGACAAGCTGGCTGCGGTGGAGGGTAATCACTTCAGACAAGATGGAATCGAGAGTTAAAACCTTGCAGGAGCTGCAAGAGGGAATGCATTGTCCACTATCCATAGTCAACCCGGTGTGTTCCAGGGCTTCGTTCAAGTGGTTCAGCAGATCGGGAGCACAGAAGGGTGAACTTCTGACCTTGGGTATGGCAGTACCCACTAAGACGTACCAAGTGTCCATGTCGCAGTCCTCCACTGGCCCTGCCAACAGGCAACCCTTCCCAACTGCCTCTGTGACGTGCTCTTCAATCAAAGCTTTGCAGCTTCCCTGGACCACCTTCGCCATCCAATCCAGAGCCTGGAGCTTCTTTCTCTCGTTGAACGTCCCAGCCTGCTTCCTGTTGTTAAACAGCTTGCTATTCACATTGCAGCCGGGGACGGAATTTTTGGAGAGCCATTTGCTTCGGTGGAGGTGCTGCACATGGAAGCGCTCCACATAGAACTGTACAGCGCAGTCCCTCAGAAAGTTCAGCTTCTGCCGCTCCGGAACGCTCATAGACTGGAACAGCCGTAGGTTCTCCGTGATGGTCCGGACCTGGTGCTCGTGGAAGTAGGTGCAGATCTCCTCATGCTGCCGGAGAAAGGACTCTGGAATGAGGCTGTCGGGGAAGAGGGCCCCCCGGCTGGCGATGTTCGGTCCGAAATTCCGGATCATCTTGGAGAGCAGGAGTCGCACGGCCTCTCTGCCGCAGTAGTCCAAGCAGACGATGTATACCTCGGAGTTTCCTGCCTTGCTCGTGGCTGGCTTGAAGACATGGACGGTGCAGAAGCAGCAGTTGAGCAGGTAGAGCAGGCAGACGGAGGAGTGCTCGTATAGGGTGAACATCTTCAGCACGAAGGAGCCGCCAGAGCCCAGTAGCAGCAGGGCGGTCACGGCTTCGCAGTAGTGCAAAGACGCCACCAGGGTCTCCTGCTCGTCCGGGTTAGCCTGGCAGTCAAAGCTCCCGTCTGCCGTGACCAGGTCCACAGTGTTCTTTGTGAACGCCTGCAGCTCCAGCAGGTACTTCTGGGCCATAATGTCACCGGTGTCGTCAGAGCCGAAGAACCACCAGGGCAGGGTGTTGGCGATCAGACGGTCGTCCGTGATCATGGTGCCGTTGTCGTTAGCCTCGTGGTAGGGATTGAGGGTGTTAGCCACCCACGTCCAATCACAGTACAGGGAGTTGGACTTGAGGTAGTGGTTCAGGCTCGCAATGAACGCCCCAGGGGCCTCGCACAGATGGACAGACTTGAGCTCCCCGTTCTGCAAGGCCCGGACAGGGACTAGGCAAAAGGTGACCAGGACCTCATAGAACTTGCACCAGGCCTGAGTGCAAATTTCAGCATTAGCGGCTGCTCGCACGTGCGCAATGACCTTCCCGGCCCTGTTGGTGAAGGACGTGTGCTGGTGCCAGACCTCCAGGTTCTTGTCGCTGAGCTGGTTTTTGACCTCGTTTAGGGAACCTTTCAGAGCCTGCAGACGGCTGTGCTGGTGGGGGTCGTACCTCAGTGACTCATTGGGGTGTGGAATAACCCATTCCCCGGATGCAGGTTTTGAGTAGGTGGTGATTTTGTTGAAAAGCTCCCGAATTTCGCTGACTACATCTGCACTGAAGGAGACTGGGTCAGCTGTGTTTTCTGTGAAGATTTTTTTTCTTACACCACGTCCCCTGCTCATCTTCCTCGCACAGTAGTCTCTCTGCATGTACCAAAATAATAATATAAAAATGGGAAAAGAAAATATCTGATGTGAGAATTATACACAGCTTAATTTGTGTACCAATTTAATAATTATAATCAATTCATAATTTGTATCAACAGTTGCCGACTGCCACGTTATGCTTTTGGCATTTAAACAATTTAATAGTTTCACAAAACATCTTTTCCTGAATTTGTACCAATAGCCACACTAACAAACCATATAGAAAAAGCTTACATAAACCTACCGTTTTACGTACTGTCAAAATGAACTGGCTTACGTTAACTCTGTAGTTGATAATCAAAGCAGCTGCTTCTCACAAGTGAACCAAGTAGTTACGCATACTTTCACAAAATTAACATGTACGCAGAATAAAAATTACTAATCGTCATTACAAACCAAATATACTGATAAACAACCAAGATTTCCTTAAAGACACTAACGTTACTGTAGAACTTATGAGAATGGAGATTTGGTTTAGCTAGGTGGCTAACAGTTAATCTGAACTGGTTCAACACAATGTAGCTAACTAAGCCATCAAAATCACAAAACTGACAATGTATCCTTATGTACATTAAAATCGGTAACAGTATAAATGACATCTAAGGAGCTAGTATTTCAAAGCAAGCAATCCGTATTTCAAAACATTTACGTTAAACGCTTAGCAATGCTTTTAGTCGTGCTGTTCCAAAGGGAGGAAAGAAACCTTTAAACGCAGGACCACTCTAGGAAAGTGCGAGGCGCTGTATTGGGCCTACATAGCATAGCTAGCTGGCTATACTGACTGATATAACATTAGACTAACCAGGTTATATGCGATCCAGGTGGTTATTTACGAGTTCATTACCCAAGAGACTGTAAACACATCATCTTTAACGGCGGTTACCTTGTCTTACCAACTATACACGTGTTAAGCTAACGTTAGCGAGTAGCTACCCAGAGAACTGGCAACAAGGCACAGCATGAAAACAGTGTGACGTCCCAACACACAAGTTACGATGTGCTTTCAGCTCTCGGGAGCTGATGCAGGGTCGGTTTGTTTAATATTAAATCCCAACCCAAACATTATGTAAACAAATGACAGGCTGATCCAGGGACAGCTTAGTAGCTAGCTAGTTGGCTAATCAAAACATAACTGCTTTAACGTTACTATTTGCAGATAAATTAACTAATTTTAGAGCAATTTAATATGTCGTTTAAATGATTTAAATTTAGCTAACATTATAATATATAACGTTAGTGTTTCTTTAAGTATCGATAAGTGATCTGATTAGCGATCTATTTTAGACTCGCTAACGTTACATTAAAATAGAATAGAAACTAGGGCTCTTTTAACTGAGAATTATGTCCATTACGGATGTAGTTATAGCCATCCTAGTTTTTAAATGGTAAAAATCCTAGAATAACTGGCATTTCTGAAACAAGGGCCAACACATTTGGCTTTAAAATGGATCGCTTCCAAATCCGTTGCTAAGATTCAGATCCTCAAAACTTTGAATCCCCGGCCCGGTCCCACCGAAGCACAGGGTCCAACCAACAGCCGGTTTACTGGAGACTCCAGACGCTGTGCCATGCCCATGGTAACCACCAAACTCAGGGATGCGACGAAAGAAATACACTGTTGCACACACGCACAAGCACAGACAGAAGAACGGTAGAAAAACATTTGTAAGTATATCTGCCCTTTATCAATGAGAAAGCAGTTGATGTCGTTATCGACTAAGAAGTTAACTTGCCATTCATACATTGTATTCGCAAAGCCTGATAAAGAAAGATTGTAACGACTGGCTAACGTTAGCTACCAACTCACCTAAGTAGCCTATCTTTAAATTGTTAAGCATAAATTGTATAGCCCTAGTTAGCAACTGTTTATTCCTTGTATGAATGAAAACGGTAACGTCAAGTTGGCAACACAGCAAAAAAAAATCCTGGTAGCCTAATTTTATGAGAAATAATGCATATATCGAATTCAGGGTCCCCTTTATTGATCAAATTAGGCTAGCTGTGTTCCATTCACGTGCAGGTAATGTTGCCTAATGACCAAGCTGACAATTATGCAGCTAACGTTAATAATTCACTTTTCTAAGTGATGAAAATATTTTAGGTTTGCATGCCAACTGTTCATTAGCCTACTTTGTCTAAATGGGGTACGCTTTATGCAGTTATTTCTCTTGTATTCCTAGATGAGGTGATTAAAAAAGACGGGAAAAGTTAAAAAATGCCGACCTCCAAAGTGCAGGCGGCGTCCAACACTCTGCAAAGCTTGTCCCCGAAAATGCCTGAGGGGTTCAAGAGCAAAGTGGTAGCACCCCGGAACCCCAAACTAGTCAAACATGAAGACCGGCCCATCAGAGTAAGTTGGCCTTTTTGGCATTGTGTTTAATTATTCCTGTTTAGTATTTAACAAGCACTCTTTCTCCCAGAGAAACTCACAAAGCTGTACGCATGCGTAAAATCCACTTATACAGCTGGAAGTAAATCGGGTTATTTACCAATAAAATTATGTTGCTCTTGTATTATGTGTTCTGCATAAGTTTAAACAAAATAGGCCTACCATGTGTTTACCCTGAAAAGAAACTGCGCAATTTCAGTAGTAGTTATTGCGCCTCATCCCCCGAGCAGGTACCTTCACGTCAGTGACCTCAGCACACCTCCTCGTGCGCACACGTGACCACAAACTATAACCAACACTCCAGTCCCAATGCATTGAGTTGCTGTATCCTGCTTCCTCAGATTGAAATGCAAAAATCATAATTTTGTGTGCTCTGCTACAAAAACCAAAAAACAAACAAATAAAAAACAGCATCTTGTGCCTTTACAGGTCATTGTACTTTCTCGAAAGCGAATTCTAATTTTGGAAACATGCACGATGCTAATAGGCTACTTTTTGTGCAACCTTATAGGTGCCTTTGCTGTATCTGTGTAAAGGAACTAGGATATTAATTCTAAAAGTTTTATGCAGCTTGTGCCCCCTTTTGAAAACGGTGAGAATTCTGCATCCAAGAGCATGTCAGTGCTTGTCTGCCAGTTTTATAAGTACAGTGCGAGTGGTGTTTGAAATTTTCTGTTGTGTCTAAATTATGGAGAGGAATGTATTTTGCGAAACACACAAATGACTGGCAGGTATAAAAAATTTAATATATCCCCCTTCTTCATGATTAATTTATATTTTGGATAAAAAAAATCTGCTCTGACTTCTCAAAGTGCAGTTTGGTGTTTTCCTCTCTATGGGAATGATGGAGATCCTCTGTATTTTAGAGGGAATTAAAGTCAGGGAATGCAGTTTTAAAAGCCACACATTTGTGGGGAAACCGGTTTGTTCTAGGAATGTGACTGCACAATGTACTACCCGTGACTTTGCACCACTGTTGTGTGTGTGGGGGTGCGCGTATATGTGTGCATGCCTGCATGTCTTCTCTGTGTCAATTTTTTCCCCCTACGCAAGGTAAATCCATCACGATAAATTGTTCATTTATAATATTATTTAAAGTGACGGTCGAGGAAAATCCGTAATATGCTTATAACCACATTATTTATGGCTATTAGGGTATGTATTGAGCACCAATAAAGTGTGAGGAATAAATTCCATTGCAATCTTGTTAAATTTCAGTCTGTTTATATCGCTTTATTCCTGTATGATGAAAAAAAGGGTGGAGTCTAAAATGGGTCCATGGTGACGTAGATGTGAAACCTCAACCAATACATACTTTGATCTCATTACATAACTCCTCCTATAGTTTGATGCGAATAAAACAGTCCTGTCTGACTCTGAAGTCTGAACCAAATGCTCGTTTTGTTTGCCCTTGAGAATAGTTGTCCGCGTTATCAGCATTTGGATTTGGAATGGTTAGCTAAAGTGTTTATTTTTTCCCGCTGTCCTTATCCCTATACCAATTTATCCCTCTCCCAATCTTTCACCTTTTTATCCATCCCTCCGTGGTGCTAGCTAGTAACATTAGCTTGCTCCTTGCACAGAAATACTTAGTTGCTATGCACGTAATTTTCGTTCGATTAGCAACCGAAATCAATGAATGGGCCTTTAAATAAATTTTTTATTTAAATGTCGCTTTGCAATTTAGCTTGCTTTAAATAGACTAACGTTAGATCAAACGGTTGCAATAGACGACTCTGCTTTGCGTTTAAGTTAACTTAACTTTGATTGCGAGCTTGCGTGTGTTATTTATCTCTTGATAGCAGCCGCACTGTATTTTACATGAATTTTTCGCCGGGTTCAAACCATAGACAATAAAAATATGGACAAAGTCACTGTGACGTCACCCATTGCCTTCCCACGGCCTCGTAAAAACCGAATTGAGTCTCCGGAAGACTTTTTCGCCGCCCGTTTAAACTAACTGTGTCTGCTCCGTGGAGCCGAAGCGACGTTGTCGGGAGCAGGGTCAACCGGATATGGTCTTCATGGTCCAGGCACAGTATGATTGACAGTTTGGGGTGGAGAAGCCCATGACTTGACCAAACCCACCATTTTGCAAAACAAACTTGCGGTATACTTTCTTAAGTTGCTAATGTTCTATAATATAACATTTCATTTTCATCCTCGATTTTACTGTGTCATTTATTCCCATTGAATGTGTGGTATTCGTCACATAATTAACATTCATTCAGTTATCTTTAATTTATATTCAGCTAACATCAGCTAATTTGATTAGCTAGATAGCATACCAGCTGAGCTCGGTAGCCAAGCTTAACGCAATGCATCACCACATACAGACGGACATAGGGTATTGCCATTAACTATATTGACGGTCAATCAATCACATATGTTATTGTGACAAGACTACTTTTGTTATAAATGTCCCTAGCTCCACTAGAAAGGTAGCAAGCTGTCCCCATAGTCTTAAATGAGCAAACCACCACCTTCTTTTTAGCTAACCGCTAATTAACTCGATTGTGACAGAGCAGTATGTCACGGTTTTCCGCAGCATGAAACCCCGTTCTGAAAACTTCCAGATAAAGTCGGCATTGTAGGTTAGTGGGTTCACATTCTAGCTAAAGCATAGTAGCCTACATTACATCGTAGCTGGCATTAACTTTCATCTGCATCCTGTGACCTAATCACAAACATTGCAAACATTTACAAACGCAGACTCTGTATTCTTTTCCGATAAATTATTTTAAACATCCCCGTATTGAGTCAGTACAAACATACAGCTAACAATTTGGCTCTATTCCCTGCACATTTTTTTAACTTTTGGGACCGAAAAAAATGATCAGGCGTAGAAATGTCCGGTTATGGTTCTAGTTGGAGCAGCTGGCTAACATTAGTAACGTTAGCTAGGCAATCACAGTAGCTAGCCAACATATATGGCCAGCCAGCAAGGACGACTTTAAGGAAGTCGAATAACTGTTAAATTAAAATAGCTTGCTAGCTAGCTAACCCAGCATTGCTAAGCAATGGTAACGTACATGGCAGGGGGAGTATGGTGATTGCGTACGGGAGAGGGTGGAATAGCTCATTTAATATCTAAATTGATAAGGTTATCCAGGCATGGAACAATTGATTTCAGATACTTAACCCACAGTTTGGCTGCTTGCGCCAAGACGCTGGGCCTGTAATGTAGCTGCAACATCCCCTGCTGTCTCCCAGCTCACGAAACAGTATATATTTTTTGTAGTAGACACATCATAGCTCGCTCAAAAATGAATATGTGATGACAAACATGTTGAAGATGAGCGACAAGGCAGTAAATTTATTATGTTACGAACTGCGTCCACAAAACAGCTTGTTCACGGGAGGCTACTAAGACATGTTCTCCATTAACTTCTGTTCAAAAATACAATGTGTCTCCCTGTCCCAAGTGTAGACTGTATAAAGGTCCCAAGATGCCAGGGCGCGTTTTAGACCAATGATTGTTGTCTCCCCCTTCTGGTCCTGCCCCTCCGAGTGAGGGTAGTGAGAACCCAATAGAACCTATTTTTGGCAGTGACCCCCAGGACTCAACCTGTCCCTCTGATTGATCCTGAACAAATGTTAATACCCTGTCCAAACGACACAATATTTTAAAAAATCAGCACATGCAGAGGCATTAGCTGAAGGAAAGGCACCTATTGCAATTACATTTTTTTGTGTGAAAAATTTATAGACTGAGTTTTTTGACCACATTGCTGCCATTTACTTACATGTTGAAAGACCTATACTGGAGCCAACCACAGTGGCGCTAGTGAGAAACAGCACAATGGCCACTCCCAGCCCAACCAGGAAGTGAGCTTCAAAACAAAACCCAGTCTTGGCCTCTTCAAACCTATGGTTCAAACCACAGAACTGTATAAGAACAGTTCTCTGGTTCAAACATGTAGGGCTGGATGACGTTGATGGCACTCGGGTTGAGGGTGTGGATTTAGACCACACCTCTACAATCCTTTCAAGACTCAGTTTATTAGCTGACGTTGAGATGTATATTAATATACTTATTCACATTTTCTTGAAAAGATATTTGGTGGGTGTGTAGTGGATACATCCCTCTGTGATATGTTGTGGTTATTTGAAGTTTTTAGAATCCCTTGACCATCACTTTAAGGAAATGCATTTGGAATTCCAATAACATTCGGCACAAATATAGACGTAACATGCAATGTAGCTCAGTAGTACAGACGACACATGTAAGGCGCAGTAGTTCAGCACTCCTGTGAATAAGTTCTATATCTTAAGTGAGGTAAAGTACAGCGTATAAAATATTGCACATATCCGGTTTGACCTACTTACCTGGCTTGCTTTCATGGGTGACAGCACTGCCTGATGTATTTTTTTTGTGTTAAAGCTGTGACCTAGTTTACATTGCTCATCACACTCACAGGTGCCTGGATTAACCAGTTTAACCGTGTTTGGTTCCAGCTGACTCCATCAGTGTTCGCGCAGGAGATGGCCCAGTCCACAGAGGAACGCCTGGCCAACACGCACCACATGCATCCTCCTCACATCCTGGAGCTCTTGGATATGAGTGAGACCACTCACCAGAAGGTAAAGCATGCCACATGCAGCCATGTTCTCACACACACCATGGCTGTGTCCGAATACAATCCCTGTTCACTGTCCACTGTCCACTCAGACCCCCTGTGCCCTGTCCCCTCACTTCGCAAGCAGTGTGCGAAAGAAATCCTGCAAAACGCTTTCCACCCTTGCGCTGCCATGTCACATTGTTTTTGTTGTATTTGAAGGAAAACGTGAGCGAAGCTGCGCTTCATTTTTTTTAAACTGTTCATTTTTACCAAAATGTTTGTGTACTTCTTGAAAAGAGTGCTCCCGAATGTACTCGGCGAAATCGCGTCATCCGGGTGTTTCAAGTATACTGCAATTAGAAAAATATTCGCCTACTCAACGACTTTCTCATCCTATCCATTCACCAAGGCGACTCAATAGTGTGCTAGAGTGCTGATTTGGACACGGCCACTGCCTTATTTTCTCTGTCTCTCTCTCAATTCAATTCAGTTCAATTCAATAATGCTTTATTGGCATGGTTGCATAATAAAAAATATTGGCAAAGCAATTAAACGATTAACAATGACACATAATTAATACAATTGATTACATTTAAAAAGGGAAACCTATAGACACATAACAAGTTGAGTGATGCACACTAATAAGTACAGTATTAAGAACAAAAGCTACTAACGATACAAATAATGGAGGTGGTGCCTTACTGGTTGTCCCTCATTTTCTGACGGGAGGCCGCATATCTTGCAGCTAACGCCACACATTCAGTTTTTTCTCCCAGTATATAGGGGAGTTTTTCTGTACTATTGTAATTTGGGAAGATCAGTAAAATGGTTCCAATTTTTGAATAGATGTTTTCCCTTATGTTCTGGTATTTGGGGCATTGTGTAAGGAAATGCAGGTCTGTCTCCACTGTCCCCTGGCCTGATCACAGCCTGTCCTCTCTGGCCAGCCAGGCCTGCCTGTAATGGCCCGTTTCTATGGCGAGGCTGTGCTCACTGAGTCTGTACAGGTGTGCCTGTAATGGCCCATTTCTATGGCGAGGCTGTGCTCACTGAGTCTGTACAGGTGTGCCTGTAATGGCCCACTTCTATGGCGAGGCTGTGCTCACTGAGTCTGTACAGGTGTGCCTGTAATGGCCCATTTCTATGGCGAGGCTGTGCTCACTGAGTCTGTACAGGTGTGCCTGTAATGGCCCGTTTCTATGGCGAGGCTGTGCTCACTGAGTCTGTACAGGTGTGCCTGTAATGGCCCATTTCTATGGCGAGGCTGTGCTCACTGAGTTTGTACAGGTGTGCCTGTAATGGCCCATTTCTATGGCCAGGCTGTTTTTTATAATTTGTTTCACATTGATTATAAAACTGATTCAGTTTGCACAGGTACCTCAACACACACACACACACACACACACACACACACACACACAAAACAGCGACAACAACATCCCAGCATATGTAGAACACTGTATTTCTAATATCTCTTTTTCTCACATACATACAGACACAAACAAGCTACATTCCAGTTGCCTTAGGCAGAATGACACCAGTGAGAAACCTGCTGTTTGGATTCTTATTGTGCTCCTTTTAATTTAGATATGAATAGGAAATGAGGGAAACTGATTTACATAAATCCACAGCCCTCCTGGGACTATTATTATCTGTGTGTGTTCTGACTGCTTGACAGCACTTCACATACTGCTGTCTACGTTACCGTTGCTCGATTTGTTCCATCTGAGCTTTGTGGTATATCACCAAGAAAATGTGTCAACATTGCAACTGCCTCCCGTAGCAAGACTAAATCTTTCAGGACAGCATCTTAAAAATAAAAATATTCATGTTCTTGATGTAGATTTTAAAAGCATAAGGGCTGGAAAAAAACAGTCTAATGTTGCCTGACAGAGATGGTGTGTAATGTACTACCGTGACTTAACGGATACAGCATCCACACATACTCATGCATGTCACCGTGGTGCCAGGCTGTCTGTCATTGTACACAAACGAGAAGAAAGCTCACATAGTTTTTGAACTAACCCTGATTCACTAAGCGCTAGTTCCCTTCACCACCATATTTTCTCAAAATCTATTTTGTTGGATTTTGTGATCAGCGTCAGAAAATATATTGGCTCATTAATTAGCTGCAGTAGCTAAACATTAGCTTGGTGTTTAACGATCGATACACTGACGCCATTATGCAGGGTTACATTTGTAAACCGTCTCTGCTGTGTGAAGACTGCCGTCTCAGCTGTTCTTGAAGAGGACATTTTTTGGCTCAAGCCGCTGCCATCAATTAACATGTGAATAGGAAATGGGCTCGCAGTCAATTTAATTTCAATTCGGTCAATTCGGAAATGTTTTTTTTAAAAATTCAGTTCAGGAATTGTGCGAAATGCAATTCAAAAATATTATGGGCAAGTCATTTCCTGAACTGGCCGAATTGAAATGGAATTGACCCCCAAATCTGGCACTTGGCATGTTGTGTGGGCATCCCTCTCCTGGCACTAGACTTGGGTCAACTCTGAAGATCTCGCAGGCGGTGGTGGTTCCAACCTGGGTTTGATGTGATTAATTAAACGGAAAAGCAGGTTTGACAGAAGTTGGAGAATGACATGGCTTTAATCTTAGTCTCTCTTCACCTCTTTGGGTGTGCTGTCTTCTCTCTCTCTCTCTCTCTTTCTGTTACTGCAAATGGCTGCTCTGAAGCGGACCTGGGTCTGTAGTGGAGGCCTAGCAGGTCAACTCATTCTGTAGATGAGGTTACTTAATCACGGCCAGATTCAGGTTGGGCCCCCTCCGTCTCCCGTCAGGTAAAGGAAATTACACTAAAAGTCGGCCAGTGGCTTTTCTACCCTCATGTCTGGCGCAATATTCGCCTGCAGCTGCTGGAAGCCACTCTGACACAGTTAATTATATACAGTCTGATTTCCTCAAATGGATGAATGTAAGTGGATGGAGGAGGAGGAGGAGAAGAGAAGGCTGTGGGTGGGTGGTGGTGGGATTCTGGGTTTTTCCCTCATGTTGGGGCCTGCAGATTTGGCCGTCTTATTCTCCCATGTCACTGCAGAGGAGCTCTCTTGCAGGTCCTTCAGGAATGATCTATGTGTGTCATGACAACTGGAGTAACCCTGGCCTTATAGAATGTTCGATGGACATTCCAGTGTTGTGCTGCAGAATGTTGAAGTTATGTCAGAATAGTGAATGTTCCTCATGCTTACACAGGCTCTCTCTCTCTCTCTCTCTCTCTCTCTCGCTCTCTCTCGCTCTCTCTCGCTCTCTCTCGCTCTCTCTCGCTCTCGCCCTTGATCTGGCTGATCCCTCACAATGGCTTCTGACAGAGAAGATGGAGTAGCTGGTGTAGAGTGATAGGCAGAGTGCAGACTGAACCTGCCGTTTCTCACACAGATCAAAGAGGAGGGGAGCTCTCTCCTCGCACCCACTCTGGACAAACACAGACACACACAGCCCAGCCACTGGGGCAGTATTTGATTAACAAACTTGTGGCCAGACAGTTTGACACAAGCCCTCCATCCACTGAGCGAGATATCAGCATGCAGTCCCTGCACATTTAAGCAGGAATGATCTGTAGGGAGATATCAGCATGCAGTCCCTGCACATTTAAGCAGGAACAATCTGTCAAACATCCAGCTCAGAGCGATACACCACACACAATTTCATTTTTACTAATAACCGGAAAATTGAACCAGGGAGGTACTTCAAAAAAACGTCAGCACGCCAGTTTTTTGTGCCTCATCAGAGTCCGGAGTCCTTTTCAGTAGACAGTGTACTCTAATCAAAGTGCTTTTCAGTAGAAAGCATACGCTTATCATCATAAGTTTGGCGGACATCATTTCCAGGCACAATTTAAGGCTGTTATGTAACGGCTTGTTCAAAGAGCCAGTGGAATAATATGATATCCTTCAGGCCCCTCTCTCTGCACTAGCCTAATACCCTGGTATGGATAAATGATAATCGCTTCATCTCGCTCTCTTGTCTCTCTCACATGGCGTTCTCAGTCTTCCTCGGTGGACGTGGACCAGGCCATGTTCCAGCCCTTCCCATCGGAGGTGGTTTTCCAGAACTACTCTCCCACGGAGACCTACGAGGTCCCGCTGGTGCTCCGGAACAATGACAAGGTGAGGGGAGGGGTTCTGGGAATTGCAAAAAGTTAGGGGGAGGAAGGGTGGGGGGGAGGAAGGGTGGGGGTGGGGGGTTGAGGGTCAGGACACCCCCCAAGGGAGGGGTCGGCATTGCCAGGGTAGGTGGGTGGGGCAGCGGTCACCGCTCCTCCGGTGCTGTAATTGGACGAGGGGTTTTCGGCACGCCTGACTTCCCCCCGTCCCCTGTTAATTGCGAGCCAGAGGGGCCACAAGGATCCAACAGCCGGCAGCTTCCATACGAGGTCCAGGTGAGGCCTTGTAATAAGCAATTAAATTGTGTGTGATTAAAAGTTCTGACCGTTGCTACCTCCAGGGGATACTTTTACCAATAAAATGGGAGATTGGGGGGTGACTCAGCAGTGACTCAGTCATTCACAGCATCTCTGTATACCCCCCACACCCTGCTCTTACACACCACAAAACAGAAAAGTCAAGAGGTTAGCAGCAAGTTATTGATCTGATGGGTTGATTAACTCCAAAACATTTCACAGGCGTGGTTTTTGGTTTGAAGAGATTTTGTTCCCCCCAGTGTGTGTACACAATTCATCCTTGCTCATCACAGTTTCTGTACCAAACAATTTGTGGCAGTTTTTGTCTTCTTTCTCTCCCTCTGTCTCGCTCAATGTAGTTATTTATTTATTAAGATATTTATTTTCCGCCGAGGGGTTCATTAAAAAGGGAACACTCGGTCGGGTTCTCTCAGAGAGGTTTTTCAGTGATATTGATGGGTCCCACTTCCTGCATTGTGGCTGTCACTGAGAAATCTCACAAGCATTAGACGCCATCAGAGAGACGTGCAATGGGGGAAAAACTCATCTGTCGACCAGTATGAGAACGTCCTCTTGACTGGTCACCAACGGCGAAAACAAAATATACAAGGAAGAACACTGTGGAGTAAAATTTAGTCTCAACTAATGCAATAAAAAAAATAAAAATATATATATATTTTTTTACATATATGGAGAAATCCAGTATATTATGGAACATGATATAAGGAGTGCCGCAATGATAAATAAATAAAAGAATAAATCAATAAATGTGAATAAATAAAATAATTTGAAAATGAATAAATAAATCTGGGAATTAATTTAGAAATGTTAATGTATGTGCAATTAATTTTAGTAATAAAATTTATTTTGTTCATTTTCAAATATAAAAAAAAAAAAATTTGTTTATTTCCATATATATTTCCCAATTAATTTCCTTATTTACTTATTTCCCAAGGAGCACAATCTGTCAATCAACTTACTTTGCTCCACCCACTAAGTTCGCCATGTTTTCCAGCAATTCTCAATGTGCGCAAATGCATTAATTGACATTGCTCACATTATATTGAGAGAAACAACGGATAGAGAAAGCTAGCTAGCTATCTGTTTTAGATTTAGATTTACATTGGATGCCAGCGAACGTTGTAGGCTACATTGAACATGGTCATGTCGTTAGCTTTCTCGGATACCAGATCGCCACATTGCTCACAGCAATATACAGTCAAGCCAGAAAGTCTGCACGCCCCTTTCACCTTCTCCACGTTTTATTACGTTACAGACTTATACGACAATAGTTGAGTTCATTTTTTGCCTCAAACATCTACACACAATAGCCAATAATGACGAAGTGAAAACAGGTTTTTAGAAAATATGCAATTTTATTTTACTGACAAAAATAGGTTATTACAGCTTCAAGGCGTCTTGGGAAAGAAGCTACGAGCTTGGCACACTTGTTTCTGAACATTTTTGCCCATTCCCCTTGGCATATCCTTGCAAGCTCCGTCCGGTTGGATGGGGAGCGTCGGGACACAGCCATTTTCAGCTCTTTACACAGATGTTCAATTGGATTCAGGTCTGAGCTCTGGCTGGGCCAGTCAAGGACATGCACAGACTTTCTCCGAAGCTACTCTTTTGTTCTCTTGGCTGTGTGCTTCGGGTCGTTGTCATGTTGGAAGGTAAACCTTCGCCCCAGTCTGAGGTCCAGAACGCTCTGGAGCAGGTTTTCTTCAAGGATCTCTGTGTACTTAGCTGCATTCATCTTTCCCTCTATCAGGACTAGTCGCCCCGTTCCTGCTGCTGAAAAACATCCCCACATCATGATGCTGCCACCACCATGCTTCACTGATGTGACGCTTGGTATTCAGGCCAAAAAGTTACATTTTGGTTTCATCAGACCAGAGAATCTCATGGTTTGAGAGTCCTCTAGGTGCCTTTTGGCAAACTCCAAGCAGGCTGTGATGTGCCTTTTACTAAGGAGGGGCTTCCGTCCGGCCACTCTACCATAAAGGCCTGATTGGTGGAGTGCTGCCTGGATGGTTGATCTTCTGAAAGGTTCTCCCATCTCCACAAGGATACGCTGGAGTGACCCTCAGGTTCCTGCTCATCTCCCTGGCCAAGGCCCGTCTTCCCCGATTGCTCAGTTTGGCTTGGCGGCCAGGTCTAGGAAGATTCTTGGTGGTTCCAAGCTTCTTCCATTTACGAATGATGGTGGCCACTGTGCTCTTTGGGACCTGTAAAACTGCAGAGATTTTTCCGTACCCTTCTCCAGATCTATGCCTTGACACAATCCCGTTTCTGAGGTCTCCAGATAATTCCTTTGACCCCATGGCTTGGAGTTTTCTCTGGCATGCACTGTCAACTGTGGGACCTTATATAGGCAGGTGTTGGCAATCCCCAATCATGTCCAATCAATTGAATTTATCACAGGTGGACTCAAATTAAGTTGTAGAAACATTTCAAGCAGTATCAGTGAAAACAAAATGCACCTCAGCTCACTTTTGGGTGTCATATCAAAGGGTGTGCACACTTGTGTACATATGATATTTTACATTTAGATTTTTTATAAATTAGCACAAATTTCTAAAAACCTGTTTTCACTTTGTCATTTTGTGTAGAATTTTGAGACAAAAAATGAACTCAATCTATTGTAGAATATGTCTGTAACGTAATAAAACGTGGAGAAGGTTTAAAGGGGTGTGCAGACTTTCCGGCTTGACTGTATAATCTATCCGCCTGTCGTTTCGTTCAATATTTGAGAAATTGACTTTTCCACTTGCTCATAAGAAACGCTGTCAGTAACTCTCAATAGCCTACATGGAGGGTTGGAACCTGATTGACTTGGAACTAGGCAAAATTAGTGGGTGGACCAAAGCAAGTTGACAGATTGGGCTGCATGGTTTGCTTTTTGGATCCGTCGTTTCTTTCTGAGGACGTCTCCATTAATGTATTTGCTCACATTGAGAAACGCTGTCTGCAGCATTTTTCTACAGCCATTTTTCTACAGCCTATGCTGTGAACACAGTGCTGCCAGATTGTAAAACTATAAACTTGGGGGGGGGGGGGGGACTGGACGTAGAGGTAGCCTACTGCCAGAACGGTAGCCGATCGATAGACTGAAATGTTTATGAATATGATTTGCGAACGCGCACGCACATGCATTTAAGTTATGGGCTAGTTTATTTTCCAAATCAAATGTTTCGTGCTTCCGCAAAATCGGTGAAAGCAAGCTTGCACGCACAAAAAGCAAGTTGAGCAACAGAAACATAGGCTGCTAGTTCTCAAACTTTGTAGCATTAACCAAAAGGCACGGCAGCCAACGTCCGTTCAAAGATAAAAGTGAGGTCTAAACGTGAGACACGGTGGTCTATACAACAAGTTTACAGATCAGCCACGTCTCCCATCTCCCCGTTAAAGCATGAACACAGTATAACAGCTACTATAGCCTACTTTTCCACAAGCAACTGATAGTCAGCCTTCTTTCTGATTTTCACAATTTCTTTTCAAATGGAACACATGGTTTGCTAAATGGCTCTAAGTCATCATGGGTCTGACATATCAAACAAGCCTTAAACCATCACACTGCTGCCAGAAATACAGTTGATATGGATGGATCACTTGAAGGGTTTCTTCTCCCGACTTATTTTTCCATAGAGTTCAAGAGAAAAATGTGTCAGGAGAAACAACCCTTAAAGTGATCCATCCATATCTACTGCATATCTGGCAGCAGAGTGATGGTTTGAGGCTCATTTGATACCTGAGACCCTTGATGACTTACAGCCATTTTATCAACCATGTATTCCATACTGTTCCAGCCTAATTTACTGCTAAATCTATTTCCACCCCCCAATTTCCATATAAATACATTCAAATACAGAGACGTTATATTATCGCTTGTAATAGTACCAGAAAATAAGATATCAAGAGTCTTTTTATGTTGTCACAGACATCAGGAAGTCATGGCATGCAAAGTATATGCGACAAAATATTAAAAATGATTACTTTAAATTTACAGTATAATTTTTTCAGGATGAGATTAAGCTAATTCATAAGCTCATTAATTTATAACCTTTTTTTACTAATCTTTAGGGCACTGTATATATGAGCATAACCAACAGAATATATTGTTAAGCAAAAGATAATATATCTATGTACTGGATAGGACAATATACTTGTAGCGCCCCCGACTATTTTAACGTACTGTTCAATCTATTGCAGCTTATTTTTTTAGGAAGTGGCGATATAATTTTGTCCCGTTAGGGGGCGAATGTTGCAACAAGCCCTGACCTGCCTGTGAAATGCTAAATGTTACGAGATGCTAATCGTCAAGGAAACGTCACCCCGCGGAGCCCCTGTATGTGGCAGCGTCCTGAGACACTCTTATGCTGTAGAACGGAGAGCGTGATCCAGAGTGTGTGTTGTGTATCATCATTTCTTCCTCCCCGATGATTGAAAATATCTCGTTAGAGCTGATTGTAGTGGAATGAGATTAAAGAATGCCCCTTCCTCCCCTCCCCCACTGTCAGAGAGGGAGAGAGAGAGACTCTACCATGTAGAAGAGAAACGCCACTGACAACATTTAAAACATCATTATTATAACACATTAACCTGGACAACAAAAATGTACACAAATCATTGGCTTGAGAAACCTAATTCAACAGCGAATTAGACACCAAGTTTAAAAAATAATAATAATAGGGGTTCTGAATAGACTTGCTGGCAAAATATCTTGCGAGGGTGCAATTCCCTACAAAGGCACAAATTAACAGCGTTCAGCGGTCTCCGCCTTGTCATTGAATTTTATTGTTCTGACCCAAGTACCTCTTCATCAGTGAGAAGCGCTTTTCTTCAATGATTAATTGGATCCAGGTAAAAATAGAAGCACAGCTTGGGCAAAGAGGCTAAGTTGATGGAGCTGACAACACACTATGTTTGTTTGTTTTCGCTCATGGTTGTTGTTAATTCTGGGCTGGGAGTGCTTATATTTCAGGATGGGCTTTGGCATGACAGAGAGGTTTAATCACTGTAAGTTAAAATTCTGTTATCATCTTTCTGTAAACAACACAGCCTCTTGTCATGCATTTTTTTTAACTGGATTTCATTGGAGAGAGACACAGAAAGAGGAGAATGCAGCAGCAGAAGGAGAGAGAGAGTGAGAGAGTGAAAACATAAGAGAACAGGTTTGTATGTTCCTGAGCCATTTGAATACTGTAAAATTCACCTTCCCTCTCAGTGCACCGTGCTCAGTTATAGAGATCCTGTACCAGTTAACAGGGTAAAAATGAACCTATATCAAACATTAACTCTGTGAAATGGTTCAGTTACCTGACCTTCATCACCTCTTCGGCTGGGAAAGTCAAGCAAAGGCACCAGTTCTATCACTGTGTGACATCTTGGTCTCTGCTAGCACTTAGCCATTCTGGTCCATGTGTAACACGTTTAATCGGGATCATGTTCATAATGCATCTCAGAGTAAGAGATCTGATCTGGTATCTGTTTTGCCCTATTAGTTCATAGTGGATGAGGCTGGGATATGGACAGGGGAAAACGCATCGTCGCCTCCCCCAAATCTCAGCTCTCAGTTTTGTTTTAATCTTCACACCTTGGTGAGAAGCAAACCTCCCACCGTTAGTCCCCACAGACAAATCAAAGGCTTGTTTATTCTCCCTGTCACACCCCCCCCCCCCTCCACCCAACCCCCCCCTCCACCCAACCCCCCCATTCCCACGCGCTCTTCCACAAACACGTCCCTCTGGCTCTCTAGCCATCCACGCCTGTTCATTTCCCTCACATGTTAGTGTCCTAATTCAGCCTGCCTCGTGGAGTCTGCTTTTCAGTACTGGAGATCTCTGGTGCTAATCGAAGCTGTTGGCATTTTTTTTTCCCCCTCAAGCTTTTGCCTGCCAAGAAGCAGCCAGTGTTTTGTTTCCATTAAAGCATGTGTGTGGAAAGCCAATGAGATTGGAGCGTGTGTGGAAAGCCAATGAGATTAGAACTTGTGTGTGCGTGTAGAATGTTCAGGAGTCTTCAGCTGGCCGCTCTTTTTCCAGCTCCACACGTGTGTCGTATGTAATGCACCGGGGTGTATTAACCATGTGGAAAAGCCCCATTAAGTTCTCGAGTGCTCTTCCTAAACAGTTTAACACCTCTCTCTGTTGAGTGCCTGACCTCTTAGACAGCTGCTGGGGTAATTGCAGGGAGCCGTCGGGCGGGGTTTTAATTCTCTTGGATCGCTATTCGTGCGCGGCGTGCCCCGTAACCGAGGGGGACTCATGGCTAGAGGGAGCGTGATTCGTCTTTCTTGGATTCCCCTGGAATCCAACGCGCGTCTCGCCTTGGCAGGGGGGCAGCTGTGTCATGGATAAGCCGCTAAAGAATGTTTTAAGAACAAATTTGTTGGTAGAATGGTTGGTAAATGAGGCCCCAGTGGCCTTGTGATATTGTCAGAGCACTGGTCTCATGACTAGTGTTAAGAGGAGGTCATGTGTACACGTCTGAAGAAATCGCACAGGTGCCAGGAGACGGAGCTTTTCACTCAACAATGAGGCGATACCTGTGCAGTATTTGCTGCAGTACACAGGTGCCTCTTTTTTTCACTGGGAATCTTGTGTTACCCTTGACCTTCGCTCAAAGTGCTTCAGTGATGAGCAGGGACGAGTTGAGCGTTTCTGCCGCCCTAAGTGAGATGAGGAGGAGGAGGAGGAGGAGGAGGAGGAGGAGGGAGGGGGGGGAGGGGGGGGTTGTGTGTAGGTATCGATTGCGAACCGGGAGGGTGGAGAGTTGGTCATCGTGGACCGTGGGGGGGATGGTTTGCCAACTATCATGAAAGCACTGTTTTCCCCCAGATTTCTCCCCACACACGGATAAGCAACCGCCTATGTATCCTATGCCTAGAATGAGCCCTGGTGAAGAGAAGTGCAGTATAGCCATGCTGGACGTGAGCTGAGCCCACAGTCACTGATCTTTCACACGCATGCTTCTGATTGGTCCCCAGATCCCACGCCTGGTGAAGGTGGCAGAAGAAGGCTCCCTGTACTTCAGAGTGGTCAGCCCCCTGGACGTGTGTAACAAGGTGGCCCCAGGCATGGCCTCCACCTTCACCATCCTCTTCACTCCACAGGAGAACAAGGTATGGCAACTCGGATAGGACACACAGCACAGGAGCAGAGGGGTATGGTGACCTGCATGGGTCACACTTTAGACTTTACTTTAGTCCATTTCCAAGTAATATAGTTGAGCGTGTCCCGGCTGCTTTAGTGAACTGCGAGAAAGGTGAAGAGGTATTTAAACCAACACTGAAGCCAATCACCTGCCACCAGCGTAGGGTCCTTTACTCCAGGAGAGCGAAGGCAAGTTGAATGCATGTGCAGCAATAGACTGGGCTAATAGCCGATACAATAAATAATAAGAAAGATGTATCTGTTGTCTGTCATGTCTTTTACACCACCTCTTCAGCCACCACCCATCCCTGACTTAACCCCCCAAAACTTTTGAAATCCCCCCCAAATGTTGTTCATAAGGGGGGAAATCACAGTGTCGGAAGGGGTGCACATCCATGGTATTGGAGGGCCACAGTGTCGGAAGGGGTGCACATCCATGGTCTTGGAGGGCCACAGTGTCTGAAGGGCTGCTCATCTATGGTTTTGGAGGGCCACAGTGCCTGAAGGGCTGCTCATCTATGGTTTTGGAGGGCCACAGTGCCTAAAGGCAGATACTTAACCATTGGACTGAACTAATAATGGCTGTGATTGAATCAGTTTAGCTTGGCTTGGCCTGGCCTAAGAGGGCCAGTGCTCTAAAAGGAGCTGTATCATTCTAACAACCCCCCGCCCCCCTGCCCTGAGTAGTAGCCGTGCTCTTGCACTTACGTAATGTGATGATCTAGTGAGAAAGGGAGAGAGAGTATTGGCTCAGAGAGGGAAGCCAGCAAGCGTAGCCCGGTCGGCATGGCGACGTGCTGTATGTTCCACTACGATGGACCTGCACGTCCTCTTATACACGTTCACTTAATCCTGTCTTTTCAGGAACAGTCGCCGGGTTCTCTTATTCCTTCCCTTTTCCGGCTCAGGAAATCCAGGATGGGAACGTCCTGACCTACAGCGATCACCTCGCGGTCGCACATTGATTTGGCAAACGGCCAGATCGAGAGACAGTGTGCTAGGAACATCGGAAACAGTTGATATGGCTGTTTTTAAGTTTTCATTTTTTGTTTTTAACCCTTTATGGTGTACAATCACAAATATGTGATTAGAATGTTCTTAACTGAACATTGTAATGCTGATGTAACAATCACTACTAGTATTTGAAGGCAATGGAGTTCTAGAACACTGCCTTACAATTTTGAAAAAACATTCCAAAAATCCAAAGGGGTTAAAGGCCCACTCAGTAATTTCAGTTGCTAAAAAAAATGCTAATCGCTTACAACGAGCAAAAAGACGGAGATATGGTACTGTAGTATCGAATTGTTATCCTAATAATAATAACAATAAAGAAAAATAAGTGTTTAAAATAAGTGTTGGGCCAGCACTACTTTCTTGTTCATCGGCGGTCTTTCACATTTCATTCTTCTTTTTTGTTTTAAATATCTGATCTTTATTGTAGTGCTTGCGCAGCTCATCACCATGGAAATAAACTTATCACTCACTCGTTTTTTAACTTTTCGTGCTCGCTCGTCAGATAGTATATTGAAAAGAATTATTGGCCAACATTTTGTGAAATAAACCATGGAAATAAACCTTGTAATTGGTTTTGTCGAATTGTATTTTGGCAGGTTACAGTAAAAAAGAAAACTATGAGAACCATGATACACCAAGGAACTTAGTTGCCATGAACGTAATTTTCATTGATAAGCAACCAAAATTACTGAGTGGGCCTTTAAATATGTTTCAGTTCTCGAATGTTCCATAAATCTCTTTTGCACGCTTGCTGTGAGAAAAGGTGTGTTCAGAACTTCACCGTTCTCCCTTTGAGGAGTCGTATATCACAGGTTCATTATGGGGTTTTCACACAGTTATTCCTGCCTGTTTTTACAGCATCCCTCTGTAATGAAACATGGGAGGAATCTAATGCCACTGCACACGCCCGTCTTTAATGCTTCTCTGAAGGGTGCCTCCATCACAGCTTTGATAAACGGGCCGCAAACCAAGAGGGAAACCGCTGAGAGAGAGAAACAGGAAATGAGAGAGAGAGAGGGTGGGAGGGAGAATGAGAGAGAGAGAAATGGGGAATGGGAACGACAGATAGAGAGAGGATGTGAGGGAGAAGGAGAGAGAGAGGAAATGGAATGAGAGAGAGAGAGAGAGAGAGAGAGAGAGAGAGATACTGTTTCCATCCCGGCCCACTCCCTCCATCGCTCCCCTTCAGCCCATTTTTTGCAACAGCAGCAGCAGCTCATTTACTGAGATGCTTGTTAATCTGCCGCCCTCCATTTCCACAGTAATAAAGAGAGCGGTGTGGGGGGAGTCATTGCCGTCCGTCCTGGGGGAGTGACACACCTTCCCCCCCCCAGCCTCCACTGCCTGGAAACAGAACTCATGTGTGTGACGAGAATTTTATGAGGCCGGCAGGGCAGAATGGTCCTCCAATCCATGATAGAGAACAAACAGCCTTCCCTGTACATTTTTAATCAGACGCACACACACACACACACACACATGCACACACTTCTCCCTACGGGCTGCCTGTTTCAGTCCCACTGTTAATCATGGTGGGACACTGTAACTGCAGACCGTTCTCTCTGCTCTATAAGGACTACATGATTAAACGCACAACACAGAACACACACTCTGACCCTCTCCGGGAACAGCACACGCAGTGCTGTACACCGTGTTCCTCTGGGATGAGATAGCATTAGCTACAGAAGCACAGGGTCTCCGATGATGTGTGTTTCGAACTCAGAGCCGACTCGACCTCCCGAGTGGCCCTCGACACTAGGGCGATTGTCACGTCACACGCAATCAATGCTCTGACACAATGCTCTACACTGTAGCTCAGTCTGTGCGCTCAGCAAACTGTTCAGTGTAAAATCAACTCTGATGGAGTTAACTTGAATAGAGTACATTTGAACTCCATTGGACTGATATGAACTCTGTTGCAGACCTGGGTTCAAGTAGTATATGTTTTGGATTCAAATACATTTCTGTGCCCTATTGATCTTGCCTGGTCTTTTTTAGCCTGCTAGGAGGAGCAGATGGACAGGGGCTGTGAATTTGATCCCTGTTCCCTGCCCCCTGCCCCCTGTCCACTCTGACCCCTGTCTACTATGTGCCCTCTCCCCTCACTTTGCAAGCAGTGTGCGAAATAAATCTTGCAAAACTCTTTCCAAACTAGTGAGGAAGTAGTTTGATTGATATTCTCAATAAAAAATAAATTATAGTTTACATATGGTTACAATGTGTAGATTATGAATGAAAATACAATTAGCAAAAGTAAAAAGAGAGTAGTTTGTAATATGTCCCCCTCTTGTGCTACAAGTTGTAGTTTTTACTTCCGGTTTACTTCCTGAAATTGTCGGATGAGTGCACAGTTCTGTGGATGAG
Source organism: Ilyophis sp. 1 JC-2022 (assembly GCA_022702515.1). Classification (NCBI taxonomy): domain Eukaryota; kingdom Metazoa; phylum Chordata; class Actinopteri; order Anguilliformes; family Synaphobranchidae; genus Ilyophis; species Ilyophis sp. 1 JC-2022. The sequence goes on along the minus strand of CM040400.1, from coordinate 47,347,662 downwards.
TGCGTTCCTGAATCCCCTCAACAAAACCCTGGAAAGAAGGGTTTCATCCTGGGATTTTAAATGCCCCCATTTTTGAGAAAAAGTCACCCACTCAAAAGCTTTTTGACAAAGTTGTTTCAAATATGCGCCCTCAAAGGGGTGAAGGGATCATATTCGGTCACGGCCAGGGTTTACACTTTTGAGATTATTTAATTTGTTCCGATACACCAGGAAAGCTTAGTCAAATGCAGAAAATTATTTGAATCCAAAACAAGTACTATTTGAACCCAGGTCTGCTCTGTTAGAGTTGATTTCATGCAGAAAATGTTCTTCTGCAGCACTGAGGCCTAGCTCTATGTAAGATTACACGTGTGACCTTTAGCCTGCATGTCGCCTTGTGCGTTTTATTGGTTCAAAGAGGCGTGAAGATGACCTGCCAGTCATGCAGTGAAGGATGAGTCCAGTGTGAGCTAATTAGCTGCACTGCTGAGCTCTGCCCTTTCCACATTGGCTGGCCTGGTAATCAATCCATAGGAGTTTGACCAATCCCTTTCTTTACCCCACCGGTAGGACTACGCCCACAGGCTAATTTGTGTGACGGAGAGAGAGAAGTTTGAGGTGCCCATCCGGGCGATCGGGGCGCGCGCCATCCTGGACTTCCCCGACCACCTCCACTTCCCGCTGACGCCCGTCAAGAGCCCCGCCCAGAGGACCCTCCTGGTGCGCAACATCGGGACCTGCGAGGCCAAGTTTCAGCTGAGCGCGTACAGGTAAGAGCTGATCTGGGATCAGTGAGCCTGACTCCCAGCTCAGCAGACAAGGGTCTAAGAGCTGATCTGGGAACAGTGAGCTTGACTCCCAGCTCAGCAGACACGGGTCTGAGTGCTGATCTGGGAACAGTGAGCTTGACTCCCAGCTCAGCAGACACGGGTCTAAGAGCTGATCTGAGGGCAGAGTTTCAATTTTGGACGCAGGCAAGAGCTGATCTAACAGATAAGCAGTGACAATAATGCACGTTTGTTTACGCCGTACCCTACTCTCAAAATGCTGTAAAAGGAAAGAGGGCTGGAGATCTAGTGGGCAGAATAAGAGGGCGCACTTTGGATTATGCCAGGGTCATGGTATGGTAACCCTGGCATGGTTGTGACTGCGCACCTATGCTGCTACATAGCTTGGACCCTCAATGCTGAATGTAATTACACGTGTAATTGCGTTGAGTTGAGTTTATGCCGTACACCAGGTGCCGTGTAACAAGATACTGCAGTTTATGTTAAGCGTGATAACAGGCCGTTCCAGAGATACAACGGCACTGCAGTCTGAGGCCTGGATCTAATGAATTAAATGTTGCAGAGGAGCAGCTTTGTAATTGCTGATTGTCTGGTGGGATGAGATTGGTTGTGAAGGCCACTCACGGCTGTGTGTGTGCGTGTGCGCATGTGTGTGTATGTTTGTGCGTGTGTGTGTGTGGCTCTCGCCTCTCTCAACTGCCACGGGGAATTAATCATGACCCACTAACTGGCGCTCGCTCAGCTGCCATAAGTGACACTTGCTCTCAGTGTTGGGGGTAACGCCAGTACGCCCCCACCCCCAACACCATGGAAACGTGTTCTCTCTGACCCAACATTGCAGCTCTGTCAAATCACTCATGCCAGTGTTTGCCTTGCGCACACACACACACACACACACACACACACACACATACACACACACACACACAAGCACTCAGGCGCACTCTGTGAAACTGCATGTTGTCGTTCACAAAAAAAATAAAAATAAATAAACGGTCAGGGACAAGATTATGCTAAATACGCTTCTAGAACAAAAATATTTAAAAGGCAGATAATTCGCTGGCATTATCGTAAAAAAACGAACTAAACATGCAAATCCTCTTTCTTGAAGTGATGGCGGTATTGGCGGCTTATAGGAGCGCAGCTGTTCTCACGCGCCTGCATTAAGCCTGTCTTCATCAAAGGGTCTGCGTAACACAACAGTGCTGGCAGGCTGCTGTGGAGAGACTGCGCCAAACTGCCCTGTGTGTTTTTGCCAGGGAAGTCAAAGCTGTAACGTGCACAGGCAAAATAAAGTGGAAAAAAAAACACTGTGTGTATCTTAATTGATTTTTATATTTGGCGGCAGTTTAAATGATTATGATAAAATCTGTTACTTGGGAAAATTTGGGAGGCTACATTTCTGCAAATGCACCCACATGCATACGTACAAACACGCAGACACACACATACACACAAATGCAGAGACACACATACGCCCGCACACACACACACACACACACACACACACACACACACACACACGTTCACTCGTTCACTCGTTCACTCATTAAAACCAGCCAGGACTTTGGCAACAACGTAGTGACATCATGCCCTGACCTTTTGACCCTGGCCAGCACCATGAGCCTGCACCCATCCAGAAAGCACTGATGCATCATTACAACACAACTGCCTCTTCTCTCCTCCTCTCCACTCCTTTCTTTTGTTCTTTTCTTCTACTCTACTCCTCTGCTCCCCTCTTCTCCTCTCCTCTACTCCTGTCTTCCTCGCCTCTCCTTCTTTCTCTCTCTGCCTCCAGGTCACATTCTCTCCTTTCTGCTTAGTCTCACCCTCCTCCTCCTCTTCCTCTCACAGAGCAGGGACACCCTTTCCGCACTTGATGGGTGTAATTATAAAGCGATGATTCCAGTGTGGAAGATGCCATCTCCATAGATTATTCCGGGCTCACGCAAAGTACTGGAGACGGGAATCACTTCTGCGGCAATAAAAGAAGCCCATTTTCCGGATGGGAGCGCCGCTGTTATTGTTGCGCATTTAAATTGAATCTCTCTGAAAGAAATGGTAATTCATATAGCACATCACAGATATTTCTCCGGATCTGACTGAGGTTGGCCATCCTCATTCTGAAGCGACAGACTGCAGTGAAGTGGCAGAGTTATTGTTACCCAGAGAAAAACACCTCCGAAAGCTGACTTATGTCAAATATCATTGCCACTGACATTGTTAGCAATAAAACATATTTCATAAACATTGCAAAATATGTACCCTGCATGGAAAATATATATACTTTATGATGATAAAATTAATATCTGGGGGATTTTTCTTAAGTTTCCTTATGCTTGTAAGAAAACGTGAGCCAGCCAAGCTGCTTGGCTTCACTGAAAGTGATGAAGTATTACAATTGATTTAGTTATGTTCTGTAGTATTATTGTTTTAACAATGGGTTTCAAAGAACCTGTCGTGCTTTTTAAAGTGCTTTATTTGAGATTTGAATATATACATCAGCACATACAGTGCCCTCCACTATTATTGGCACCCCTGGTGAAGATGGAAAAAAAAGGGTTATAAAAAATTCACCAAAATTGTTTGGTGAATTAGCTTAATCTCACACTGAAAAAATTTGAAAAATCCAACCTTCAATTAAAGTAAATTCATTATGAGAAAAAAAAATCCCTCAAGAAATAATTATTTTTAACAAAGCCACATGTGCCACAATTATTGGCACCTCTGCATTTATATATAGAATAAAGAAATAATTTTCTATATTTGGTCGCATATCCTTTGCATGCCATGACTTCCTGATGTCTGTGACCCAACAACATCAAAAGACTCTTGAGACCTTATTTTCTGGTACTCTTACAAGCGATACTATAATGTCTCTGCATTTGAATGAATCTCTAGGGGAATTGGGAGGTGGGACTAGATTTGGCTGTAAATTACACTGGAACAGCATGGAACACATGGTTGGCTAAATGGCTCGAAGTCATCATGGCTCTGACGTATCAAACAAGCCTTAAACCATCACACTGCTGCCAGAAATACAGTAGATATGGATGGATAACTTGAAGGGTTTCTTCTCCTGACTTATTTTGTTCATAGAGTTAAATAGGAAAATGTGTCAGGAGAAACAACCCGTAAAGTGATCCATCCATATCTACTGCATATTTGGCAGCAGAGTGATGGTTTGAGGCTCGTTTGATACCTCAGACCCTGGATGACTTACAGCCATTTTACCAACCGTGTATTCTATACTGTTCCAGCATAATTTACAGCTAAATCTAGTCCCAGCCCCCAATTCCCATAGAGATCCATTCAAATGCAGACGTTATAGTACCGCTTATAAGAGTACCAGAAAACTCGAGTTTTTTGATGTTGTTGGGTCACAGACATCAGGAAGTCATGGCATGCAAAGGATATGCAACCAAATATTAAAAATTCTTACTTTATTCTATATATAAATGCAGGGGTGCCAATAATTGTGGCACATGTGGCTTAGTTAAAAATAATTATTTCTTGATGAGGGATTTTTTTTTCTCATAATAAATTTACTTCAATTAAATGTTGGATTTTTCTAATTTTTTCAGTGTGAGATTAAGCTAATTCACCAAACAGTGAATTTTTTATAACCCTTTTTACTCATCTTTACCAGAGTTGCCAATAATAGTGGAGGGAACTGTATGTAATTAGATTCACAGGAAATATGTACGAGAAGAAATGCAAACGTATCGGTTTAAAAACAAAACAAAAAAACGGATTCCATAGTTGAACCGCTTGAAAGCGGGATTATTCCACCAAAACTGACGCGGTGAGCTGGCAGCCTGGCACATATTAAATGTTAATGTAATGTAGAAACATTACATCTCTCTTTCTCTCTCTCTTTTACTCTCTCTTTTTAACACCAGGTGGTGTAACCATGTGATTCTGTCTCTTCCCCACATAAGAGAGCATATCTAAGAGAGGCTCTCCAGCACCCAGCTAATGACATGAATCAGTCTGCAAAAGCGTCCCTGTTTCCAGGGGAACGGTAGAAAAGGCATTAAATGTGTATTTGGTTTGCGCAGGCCTTGGGAGTGGGTGTGGAATATCCCCCGCAATATGTCACGTTTTGCCCTCTCACAGTTGTGGTTTATGAGGACGTGGGAGCTCCACAGGCTCTCTCTCTCTCTCGCTCTGCGTTAGGTAACCGAGGAGCAGCCGAGTGTTTCTGTTTCCGTCGTCGTTGGCGACCGGCCACGTCGCCCTCGGAACGGTGTTCCACCATACTGTGGGCTTCTTGGTTGTTATTGTTCGTCTTTCTCACAGCAACAGCGTGAGCTGAACTGCGTTTCATCGTACGAGAAAGGAACATGATTTCTGGGGTTGTGGTTTACTCCATAACCAAATCCGAGCCTGGGAGTGAGGCAGAATGGTGATTCGCCATTTAACCCCCAAAGACCCCCTTTTTTTTAAAGGTTTTTTTTCAGAATTCTAAATCAGTGTTCTCGAACTCCATTGCTTTCAGTTACCAGTATTGATTGTTACGTCTGCATTCGAATGTTCAGTTAAGAAAATTCTAATCACGTATGTATGATGGATCTTACACTTTAAAGGGTTACTTGTGTGGTGTACAGGTGTGGTGGCCTTTCTTATTGCTCATCATTTGTGTGAAACTGAAGGCGTGCTGCACCGTTTGCAGAACACATTGTTCCCTGGGCACAGCAAAGTTGCTTTAGAGATGGGTTTGAGTCATCGCTTTATCCATTTACCCATTTAATCTCAAATTCAGCACATGACTTTTCACCAGTTCTGTCTGTTTCAAATCCCTTGCGTTTGGGCTGTGTGTGTGTGTGTGTGTGTGTGTGTGTGTGTGTGAGAGAGTTTGTCTTTGTGTGGTGTGTGTGTGTCTGTGTATGGGCATGTGTATGTCCGTGTGCATGTGTGCATGCGTGTGCGTGTGTGTGTTTGCGTGTGTGGTGTCTGTGCACGTGTGTATGAGTTTATCTGTGTGTGTGTGTGTGTGTCTGGGTGTGGGCATGTGTATGTCCGTGTGCATGCGTGTGTATGTTTGCGTGTGTGGTGTCTGCATGTATGTATGAGTTTATCTCTGTGTGTGTGTGTGTGTGTGTGTGTGTGTCTGGGTGTCTGGGTATGGGCGTGTGTGTATGCATGGGTACGAATCTTTTTTTTGCTTTATCTGTACGATGAACTCATCCCAGCCAATCGCAGCCATCTACCTGGGTCACATGTCACAGTCGCTCGATTCCTCACGTTTTTATTGGATAACGAGATAAGAGTTCCTTGAGTTTTTGTGAATACGGATGAGTCGGGCTACATTACCGCTGCGGTCTCCGAGCTGCGGGGAGCGGCGCCGGCGCTCACATTAATCTCGCTAAGCGTGGATGCGCAGTACCCCGGGGATGGACAGTAGCCCTGTAATTATACGCTCAGAACATTGTAGCGGGCCCTGTCGAGAGCGCTGAACGCATAACTGACCAATCTCTCTGCTGTCACACCTGCAAAACAAATCATTTACAAAACCTTTAAACCTCTGTCCAAAACAATTACATCAATTCAGTAGAAAGGAACCAAAAGGTGCCATAGTTTGCTTAGAATCTTTTGTTTTTACATTAACAAATGTAATTGTGTTGTTATTTTTCTGAAGCTTTTTTGTTGATGGAATAACAGAGTTGTGGTGGTTGTAAAAGCTAAAGTCATGTGAGCATGTGCAGACCATCCCCTGGCTAATGAGAATTTTTTTATGAGCGGTCTCAATGAGATCTCTTATATAAATTAATATATGTTAATACATGCTAAAATATGACAGAAATATAGTTTATTAGGGTGTGTAAAAGTTTATTAGGGTATGTTTATGTGCACCTTGGCAAATCAATAAAAAGGGGCTGCTTATTTATAACATGTAAACGCCCACTATGTGTGCTTTTGGATCACGCTTGCTTCGTCGATTTCTGTGGCATGCTGGCAGTTTGGTTGGGTTTTGGTTGGTGACTGGGTGCCAGTTTTAAGGGGGCAGTTTCTATTGCTATCGGGCGAATCATAACTGTGGACTTATCCGCGAGTGCCAGCAGAGCTTTTGTTGTAGCATAAGCTGAACAGTAGGGGGCGATATGGCACGCGTCACACACTACAGTGGATCACACCTCACTTTTTGTATTCAGGAAGCAAGCGCTCATAGGTGCCCACTGGCATTGTGGGGCAGATTGGCATCACTTACGCCTTACTCTACCATGCTCCCCCCACAGTTCACACACACTAATACATTTGGGCGTGTTGAGGCCTGTTGGTTTAATCCAAGCGGAGAGCGTGAGTGAGCCATCTTGTTTGATTACGGGAGTGTTCATTCTCTGATCCTGGAATCCCACTCGTAATGACCACACAGACTGCAAAATAAATGGTTTGCACACAGCAAAGCAGAGGCAAAAATAGCTTATACACCTAATTAATGTCGTATAGCAGCAGGGGATCTAAGCAACGTTTGTGTTCTCTCTTCCCCTGCTGCTACATGACATTACATAGGTGTATAAGCTATTTTAGCTTCTTTATTGCTGTGTGCGAACCATTTATTTTGCAGTTGTTATTCATTGGTTTTACGCACCAATTAATTTGTACCCAGCGCTCCAGCCGGACGGTATGTTTTCCTTAGCTTGTCCTCACAGAGTTCTACAGCCGGTTCTCTAGCCTACAGTGTAATATTGCTCAGTTAGCTGTCAATCATTATCATCAAATCTAATCTAATTTATTTCTAAAGCACGTTTAAAAACAACCAACGTTGACCAAAGTGCTGTACAGTGTGGAAGTGCTGAAAAGGAATAAATAAATAAAACAATGGGACGGACACGAGACAACAAAAAAAAACCTCAGCAAATCAAATAGACATGAAAGCTAGAGAATAAAAATATGTTTTAAGATGGGATTTGAAAGACTCAGTCGTGGGGGCGGATCTGATCGTAAGGGGGAGGCTGTTCCACAGTCTAGGGGCCGCGATAGCGAAGGCGCGATCTCTCTTTAGCTTCAGCCTCGAGCGTGGGACAGTCAGAAGACCGAGGTTTGAAGACCTGAGTGACCTAGATGTCATATGGGGGTGTAGAAGTTCTGCTAAATAGGGCTTTAAAAACAAATAACAGAACCTTAAATCTATCCCGAAGTGCACTGGGAGCCAGTGTAGGGAGGCCAGCACAGGGGTGATGTGGTCTCTTTTTCTGGAACCAGTCAGAAGTCTAGCTGCTGTGTTTTGGACCAGTTGCAATCGGGACAGGGATGAGTGGTTTATGCCAGTGTACAGTGAGTTGCAGCAGTCTAAACGGGAAGAAATTAAGGCGTGAATGAATTTTCTGAGTTGGAAAAAACTGGCTTTCACTACTGCATTGATTTGTTTGTCGAATTTGAGTGCGGAATCAAAAATCACACGAATGAGTGAATCTGTATATGTATTGCTCATATTTTGCCGCTGGTATCCAGCCTGATGTTCCAGCTGTTATGTGTGTTCTTCATGTCGCTCCTGTGATATGCACATATTGCATTTTACCCCAATTTACATTTAAGTTGCTGAGGGTATGTGATAATAATAATGCAGCGTGTCTGAAATCCCTTGTAGGACTGTAATCTCTAATTAGGTTCTCTGACCCCCCCCAGCCCGTTCTCTGTGGAACCTTCCATCGGTAACCTAGGGGTCGGAGAGAGCATGCAGGTGACCGTGGACTTCCTTCCCAAAATCACCGGTGACCACGCTCAGGACCTGCTTCTACACTACCATACAGGTACTGACCCTCACACACACCTGTTACTGTACCACAGAGGTACTGACCTTCACACACACCTGTTACTGTACCATACAGGTACTGACCCTTCACACACACCTGTTACTGTACCATACAGGTACTGACCCTCACGCACACCTGTTACTGTACCATACAGGTACTGACCCTCACACACACCTGTTACTGTACCATACAGGTACTGACCCTCACGCACACCTGTTACTGTACCATACAGGTACTGACCCTTCACACACACCTGTTACTGTACCATACAGGTACTGACCCTCACACACACCTGTTACTGTACCATACAGGTACTGACCCTCACACACACACACCTGTTACTGTACCATACAGGTACTGACCCTCACACACACACCTATTACTGTACCATATAGGTACTGACCCTCACACACACACACACCTGTTACTGTACCATACAGGTACTGACCCTCACACACACACACACCTGTTACTGTACCATACAGGTACTGACCCTCACACACACACCTGTTACTGTACCATACAGGTACTGACCCTCACGCAAACCTGTTACTGTACCATCCAGGTACTGACCCTCACACACACACCTGTTACTGTACCATACAGGTACTGACCCTCACACACACACACACCTGTTACTGTACCATACAGGTACTGACCCTCGCACACACACACCTGTTACGGTACCATACAGGTACTGACCTTCACACACACCTGTTACTGTAACATAGAGATATACATACCCTACACTGTCATATGGGTACACACCCTACTATACAGGTACACATACCTGTTTGACTGCCATACAAATATACACAGTGGCACACTCCTCTCGTCACTTTACCACCCAGGTAAGTATCACATTTTACATTACCTCACGCATACATATGCAATGACCAAAATAGCACTTGAGTGGATTACACAGTTTACAGCATAAGGGCACGGAGGCTGTGCTTCGCAGCTCTTTCTGTGTGTCTTCTACTGGCTGCAGAAAAACATGGTCTCTTGAGTGAACGTTGTGCAGCAGAGGAGTGTAACGTATGCCAGTCTCACAGAAACGGGGTTGAAGCTTACGTTGGCAGAGATAAGGCCTTATTGGGAGCTGATAAACCCCATTGTCGTGCTAAACGATTCTCATGTTAAACGTGCTGTTTGAGGAAGGCAGTGAGGCAGGTTTGGTTTATCCGTACACTAGACTCATCAACCAGTGCCAGAGGAGGAGGCTCCTGAATCGGGTTTGGTTTATCCGTACACTAGACTCATCAACCAGTGCCAGAGGAGGAGGCTCCTGAATCGGGTTTGGTTTATCCGTACACTAGACTCATCAACCAGTGCCAGAGGAGGAGGCTCCTGAATCGGGTTTGGTTTATCTGTACACTAGACTCATCAACCAGTGCCAGAGGAGGAGGCTCCTGAATCGGGTTTGGTTTATCCGTACACTAGACTCATCAACCAGTGCCGGAGGAGGCTCCTGAATCGGGTTTGCGTGCGGCTCGCCTGCCGAGCTCTGCAAAACTAGCGCTAGCGGTGCCCCCTGCGGAACAGAGCCATGGAACGCGGAATGGCGCAGGTGTGAATGCGCGGTGACCGCTGGTGGCACCTGCCGGCCCTCACCAAGAGCTCTCACACCACGTTTCTGAGGAGACTCCACAAGAGCCTACGATTTACAGTTTAATTCAACTGCTCAAATAATCCAGATTTCAGCTTTGAGGTTTTAAAAGCTTTCATGTCTGCACTCGATGGTGCAAAATATGCAGTATATTTAAGTAAGTTTGTTGCGTGCCTGATTCGCCAGCATTAAGAGTTTTCTATGTTTTCTATTAAGACGTCCTATGTATAGGGGCTCCTGTGAGGCCTCCTATCAAAATAAATTTTCTGTTGCCGCACCATCACGCCAACTTCCATCACGTCGCTCAAATGTTGCGCCAGCGTTTCACTAGTAATGTTTCCCAGGGAAGAGGAGAGCCAATTTATAGAACTCTGCCTTTCCGAAGGTGACGTGGATCACCAGGCTAAATCTGTTAGCGGGGGAAAAAAAGCACCAGCCGAAAATCATACCCAATCGCCTGTAACTAAAAGGATTAATCTGTTTATGATTCATAATAGGAGAACAACATTTCCTCACCCTGTAATTACCCCTCGAGTGAAAACGGTAAAGCCCTGATTTTCATTTTAATAACGTTTTTTTTTTTGCTCTCGCTCGTAATCTGTAATCTCTGTCCTTTCCTTTCACACGGTTTTTCCCGCTAACTGACAGACGGCCTCATTAACATATCCTATTAACAGCAGCGCTGAAAGATTTATTAGTGTAAGCCGCTCTAGCCAGTATTATCAGCTGTGCTAGTCAGATTGATTGCGCCCGGTCCAGTCAATACCGGCCGGCTCAGCTGAGGATTTCTCGGTACACGTTTGTGTTCGCATAATAATGTCCCGTAATTACAGCAATGTTCTTGTTCTAATAATGGTAATTTATTGAATCAGGGTAGTAAAATTTTTTGCCAGGAAGCGAATATTTAAAACCGCATGCAGTGTGACCGCTAATTTCTCTCTTCTGTTGCTCTTTGTTGTTTTTTTCTGTTTCTCAGCCTGTCTTTCTTTAACTTGTGTGTGTGTGTGTGTGTGTGTGTGCGTGCGTGCTTGTGTGTACACATGTGCTTTATGTGTATGCATGCGTGTGTGTGTGTGTGTGTGTGTGTGTGTGTGTGTGCGTGTGTGCGCGTGTGTGGACGGTCACGGTCAGGCCATACAGTGTCCTTGGTGAAATAGAAAATTGATGGGGGTGAATGGATTCATAGCTGACAGATAATGGTTATAATGAGCCTTAGCTCAGTGGGTGACAAGGGGGGCTGTTGACCGCGTGACCCCCCGTCTCTGAATCAGTCATATTAATGGCTGCAGTTACCCCTCAGAGCTGGTGAAGGAGAGGGGACACATTTCTGCCTCCCGAGGGCAGATGAACCCGGGTCATGGCCGCTCAGCGAGGTGAGGCCGAAGCGCTCGCTAGCGCTCTGAAGCTGGGCTGGGGAAGCGTCTCTCTCCCACAGCCACACTGCTCCATCTTCCTCTTACTCTCTGAGAGACGCTGAGCGCTCTCTCAGCTGGAGTGCAGGCCGCCCCCTGCAGGTCATTGAGGCAGTGCAATAACATGTATCACGGTCAGGGATATACAACAGTCTCATGTCTCTCTCTCTCTAAGACAAGTAGTAAGCAAGTTACTCTGTTAATCAAAGTAGATGATGAATAGTTGGTTTTTACAAATGTTTACATGCATATGATTGGGGCTATATCATTCTAAAGCATGTACACATCAGACCGGTACAAACTTATCACAATAGCACAAATAATTACAAATAATAATCTGTTTATTAGCTGTCAAATAAGCTTGTGTTGTTGCCTCTATCTATCTATCCCGCTCTCTCTGTCTTATATATTCTCTGTCATGAGCAGGCTCTTGCAATGTGTAGATTATTCATAAGGTTCCACTACTCGGTGAAACGAGAGGTTTTGTGTGTGTGTGTGTGTGTGTGTGTGTGTATGTTTGAGTTTGTGTGTGTGTGTGTGTGTGTGTGTGTGTGGGGGGTGCAGTCACTGTCCGAGGCCTTGCCTGAGTCCTGTTGTATCAGGGCAGACACACACACAGCCCTGGGAGAATGTGGCGGCATTAACATTTTATCATCTGCCTTAAAAAAAGAACACTTTTGCCACATCAGGGTCGTATCATTTTTAATTTAGCTCCTCTCCCTCCCTCAGTCTCATATATGCTTCAATTCAGCCCCTCCAGATGTGGCCTGCATGCATCGTAACCAGGGTGATTTAGGTCACAGAGCCCATCGCTGGCCTCGCTCACACCTACTGCTAATATAAATTTTCTTACATTACCTTAAGACACACTGTAGTTTGAGGAACCTTTGGAGGGAGCTATGTATAGTGGCCCAGTGGGAATGGGAAGCTTCCTGTACACTGCCCGTTATTGTCCACAGACCATATTAAATAAATGTGTTAGCTGTGAAGTAGCCTGCGGCCGCGGTTAGCACACTGGACAGAGGGTGACAGGTGCACTTTCTGGTAGGGGCTAGCTGCTATTTAATAGGCATAGAATAGGCCAGAATCCTTTTTTTTTTTTTTTTTGCATTACGCTGTTACATTATTTATTTGCATTCAAAGAGACTTCCACAGTGCGCATATTTTTTCACATTATTCATTCATATGATATGACTTGATATTTACTGAAGCAGTTCGGGTACTTGGCCCAAAGAGAGAGACTGGCATACAGACCAGCTTCAACGGCCTTTACTCTAGCAACATTTCAGATTGTCCAATTTATTATATGTGATTATTTTATTTATTTTATTATCTCTCATATTTGAGTCACAATTATTTTAATGGTATGACTTTTTATAAGAAGCACCATCCATCCCATTTTCATCTGATACAATACCCAGGTGTACACAGGAAAATAGGTCCACTCCAGGACATGCCACTGGTAGATGTATTAGATTAGGGCGTCCACTTCTTTACATGTGGTGTACATGTGTTTTAAAAAAGTAAAAAAAACAACAGTGAAGAAAGAAGTCGATCAATTTTAAAAATTTTCAGAGAATTTTTTTTTGACATAAAAATCAGTTCAGTTGGCTTAAACATGTTTTGGTCCTCAATCTCAGGTCCAGCAAAAATGTCTGGAAGTCAGGTGTCTCAACTTTGTCTGTGTCTAGTGTTGTGGTACTTCCTGGGTGAAAACTTTCCCTGTGTCTCCACTCTCCATAAGGTTGGTGCTGTACAAGTGTTGAAAATGAAAAAAGTTTGTTAAAAAAATTAACAATTATGAATATCAAATGCCTACTTTTATTAAGATTACCAATAAAGTTATCATTTTGATTGATTTTGTTTTGATTTTGGCATGCTGATGATGAGATGATCACATGAATGCATTCAGCATTGAGGATTGGATGATGTGTGATAGTGTAATTTGTGATGATATGTTGTTCTGTGACACTGAAATGACCTAAGAAAGTGATGAAATGAAATAAAGATGAAAAAATGTGCATTTTTTTGCTTGAAAAAAATCTGATTGTAAAAAAAATGATTTTATTACAATTACAATTTTTATTTTATTTTTTAATTCATTTTTTTTTATTTTTTTTGGTGGGTGGGGGGGGGATAATTTTATTGGTATATACACCTATAGTGTTACTAGTATTAGTCCATTTAACCATTTCATTTTTTCATTTTTTTTTTGTGTGTGTTCACACTACACTTGGTTGGTGTTGAAGCAGTGTTTTTTCTTTTTTTTTTTTTTTTAACACACCAGTAACAGTGTGAATACAACACCACATACAACACAATAGTTATTGATTTTTGATTTTTTTTTTACAAGAGTTCAACTAAAATTAAAAAAAATTGGGGTTACACTACTTTCCACTCCAAAATGTTAATTTAACACGATTGAGAGTGGATGCATATAGACACTTTGCTGGTGTTAAAATTAACACTGTGGGTGTTAATTTAACACTGGCAAATTTGCAGTGACAGGAGTTAATAATACACCGTTTCAAAATAGCAAGAAACAAACAAAAAACATACTATGTACAGGTCGAAAATAAAACCCCAGCAAGTAGTATGCTATAGAGCTGACCATTAACCTGTGCAGTGAACCGGTTGTTGTCAAGCCGACGGTATTTAACCAGGTGTATTTGAGACGTGTGCAGGTTTTTTTACGAGGTGAATCATTTTAGGCATGTTTAGGCACCCCAGACTGATTATGACTCTGGGTTGTTTGGGCGTGGCGGGGTATCATGCCACTTCCTGAGTTGAGTTGACTGGTCTGTTTTTTCAGTTGACAGAACCTGCCCTCGTTACTTGCATACAGCTGGAGAGGGCAGGTGAGTTCACCTCCCCAGTATCAACATACAGGCAAATATACAGGTTCAGCTTGCCGTGGGCTCCGCTCACACCTGCCAATACCTGTACTACATGGTATGTAGTGCATACATGTTTTTTTTTTTTTTTAGTCGTTTTGCCAATATCCCCATTACCTTGTTCAACCCCATCCACAAATTAAATTACATTTGCATTTGAGATGTAATCTTTACCCTACATTTCTGGAGCCTCACCTCTGGAGTCAGTTATTTGATTAATCAGCATATTTCTGTAAACTGAGTTTTGATTGGACAGAAACTTTTTTCCACATTCCTGTAAAGTGGCCACCGATTGGCCGAGACTTGAGACTTTCTGTGAATGAACAACTGATTGGCTTAAGTACTTTTAGTACTCTTATTGTGGTTTTGATCTTGATCTTGGTTTTCTCTTTTTTGGTAATTAGGGAAATACTGCATTTTACTGTTCTGCTGAGCTTGTATGTTTGTACTTTGTTCTCCAGTGCTGTGCTCAACACCTGAATTCCCTCATGCGCTACCTGCAAAAGTACCTATTAGCAGCTTATTAGCCATCGTGCTAATGGCGTTCATGAATGTTCCATTGAAGTTTAGTGGATATATTATATATGAAGAGTGGGGTTATCGGAGTGAATGTGGCAGCTTTCAGGAGTTTTTCCATTGGTGTCGGCTTTGAGAACGGCTTTGTACAGAGCGGAGCACAGCGGCATATGCTGTAACTCAACATGAAAGCACTCACCCGTTGTGCGCACGTCGGCATGGAAACAGATGCGGTTTGCATTTAACTCTCGAGATTGTGTGATCACCAAAATTATGGATGGACAGGGAGGGGCCCGTACCTCGTCCGGTCTCTGAATTTCACACTGACATTTAATTGAACACTGCTGTTAACTATTTAAGGAGCTCAGTGACTTATTGAAAATGATCTAACATTTTAGCTACATTTCGTAACAAGTTCACAAAGACCGCTGGAGGCGGATCTATGAGTCAGCCGGTCCAGTAGGTGGCAGCAGGCACATCAACCTCTCTTAGTGTTTCCAACATTCCCTCTTGTGAATACAGGACATAAAACAACGAGGTGACCAGCTTCACTAATGTTGACCCGATGGGGTGTGGGAATGAAATTTTTGACATGGGCCCTGTTCCTGTGATGTAAATGCCTGCTAAAATTGAACGGTACCTTTTTCTATTATTTAAACTTTTCCATTACCTCTGTGCTATAACTGTGTAGCCTAAGGGATAGAGACCCGACTTCATAACTGAAGTTGTAGGTGTCATTCGCAGATGAGGCACAAGGTACCACAAGGTACTTAAACAGAACTGCTTCTATCAAATTAGAAGCTGTCGAAGGCATAGGGTGTAGGGTGTAGGGTGTAGGGCATAAGGTAGAGGGAATAAGGTATAGGGCATTGGGTGGACAGCATAGGGTGTAGGACACAATGTGTTGTGTGTAGGGCATAGGGCGCAGGGTTGGGTTTCGGGTTATGCTCAGAATTAAGGCCATTTCATAGTCACCAAAAAAGTATGAGTACGGATGGCTAGGGAGTCCACGCAGCAGCCGTTTTTTGTGTCCGCACTGACCTGTCATTTCACCTTCAAGTGTATCTTCTGCGCACCGTAATCTCCTTACATGATGGATGCCATTGTTATTTGCAATTTGCACTAAAAAATGATGGGAATTTGGTATGCTGGGAATTTGGTATGCTGGGAATTTGGTACGCTGGACTATGAAAAGCGAAAGTCCCGGTTTTGGCCCTTTGGGCGGATCTCTTTAGGGGCAGAGCAGATGGGTGTGGGGACTGGGAGAAAGAGGCTATGAGCAGAGGCAGTGGTTTCTGTGCACAATAATCTCAAATCCCTCATAGACCCATTAAAGCCCACTATGCATGCATCTGCTAAGCTATGGGCTTACATTTCCCAATATCCTGCTGCCGCACGTGTGCGCACGCACGCACACACACACACACACACACACACAATACAGTACATGCAGCAGTCAGTCTTTCTCACACACACACACACGCGCACGCACGCACGCGCACACGCAATACAGTACATGCAGCAGTCAGTCTTTCTCACACACACACGCACACGCACGCGCACACACACGCGCACACGCACGTGCACACACACACACACACACAATACAGTACATGCAGCAGTCAGTCTTTCTCACACACACACACACACACGCACGCTCAAAGGTCCTTCACAGCTACAATATTCACACCATGGATCCTTGGAAAATAAGCAGCTCTTTGATTTCTAAGCTCTATATATAGTAACAAAAAAATGTAATTCAGGCGCCAAGGGCCTCCATTCACAAATGTGTGTGGTTTTTAGAGGGGCTCTGCTTCCCCAAATTCTCCCTCTCTCTTCCACACGGATAACACATTGTGGCATAAAGTACCTGCTCTCACCCATTGGCCCTCATCAATTAAATGAGAGAACACTGATTTAAATCTGCTGAACATGTGTAATGGCTGCTAATGAATGCTAATTATATGGGCGACAACGCACACAGGATCTACCTAATGGCCAGCATACCATGTTCATTTAATTCTGGTAACTGAGCGATTACTGATGTGATTGGCTAATAGGTAGTGATCATAGGCTGGGTTTGTCTGCAGGCTGCACAGAACAATATTCTGTGTTAAATCAACTCTGAGAGTACATTTTACTCTGGAGGTGTATTTTTATCTCTTTTTGGATGAGCACTGTGCTTTTAACGGAGTACATTCTCAGAAAGGTACAAAAAAAAGTGCCTAAAGGTACAAACACTTGTCACTGGGGTGGTACCTTATATGTACATAAAATTGTACCCCTAGCCAGCAATACATAATTCATTTGTACCATTTAGATTGTAAAACATACTTATTAGGACCCAAATATCACATTATTGTACTTTCAGGGTACATTTGGGATATTTTCTTCCTTAAAGTGCAAAAAATGTATCGCCACTGTACCTTTTTGGATGGGCACTGGGCTGTTAAACAAAAGGTTGAGGGTTCAGTTTCCAGGCGATGCACTGCTGATGTACCCTGGGTAATGTAGTCCTGAATTGCTTTCTTAGATATCCGGCTGTATTAAGGATACAAGTGTGGTAGGTTGCCAAGTGGTGTAGCCAGTAAAGGTCCCAGGTATCTGCAGAGCTGACCACTCCAGTGTGGGTTCAAATCTCGCTGGGTTATTTATTAGCTTGGCATAATTAGCCGTGTTCCCACAGGAGAGGGCCAGGGTTGTTCCCTCTCTTTCATTGCTGTTTAGCAACAGTTTCCTGGAAGTGTGTGTGTGTGTGTGTGTGTGTGTGTGTGTGGCTCCTGTGTGAGATGTTTCTGTAGCACGCTCTCCTCCAAGTTAATGTTGATCAGCAGCTCATAACAACAAACCAGATGAAAAATAACGATGCTTGGATTCGATAACGGGGGCGGATGGTAGAGCTAGCCTTCATCCTCTGGGATTGCGGTGGATGTTGTAGAAGAGAGGGAGTCCAGCTGGTATTGGGAATTGGAGAGGACAAAACATTGGGGAGAAAATGGGGGTAGGAATAAGTTGTGTAAGTAGCTCTGGATATGAGCCTAAAATGTGAATCGTGCAACCAAAAATTAAATGAATGCTGAAAATTATAATGAATAATGCTGTGTTTCAGTGAGGGAGGAGAGGCCGAACTAGAAGGAACACTGGAGGGAAGTTGCCTCCTCTGCTAGCAGGGCTTTTGAGCAACAAATGTAAGCAAATGCTGCATTTGTTTTTCAGTTCTTATGAGAATTGAAGAGCGATTGTTGGTGTCCGCCTCCCTGGCTGTGGCTGCAGGTACAGTGGGGTTCTGTGAGAAATAACACACTCAATGCGCGAATGCACCAAGGCGCCCAATGCGTCTCAAAGATAAGTGGGCAGGACGAACAAGGCTTTGGGGGAAAAATTATATATAAAATCATATTTTAAATAATTTCTGTAGTGGAGCTCCTGGCACAAAGCCGAGTGTCTTGGCTTTCTCAGGGGAGTATTTTATTTGTACAGTACCTCTCCGGTCTGTGACAGCGGCGGGTTGCTTTGTACATGTCTCCTGTTATGGCGGTAATAGAAACAAAGCTGTTTTTTTTTGTGGTTTTTTTCCAGAATCCGCCCAACACTTATTTCTGAGTAGGCCGGCGGCCGTAACAATAGACAATGGTTCAGCTTGTCTGATAACATTCCCTCTCTGCTCAACCACAGGCCATGAAGGTAAACCACCTGAACCAGGGTGGCAGTGTCACGCACAGCCTGTAAATCTAACACTCCTGGTGTACATTTAACACCATAGGGCGTTTATATGAGACCACGGTACAACACCATTTTTTCTGGGTGTAATGCTTGAGGGAAACGGGGTTCGATTCCCAGGTGGTGCGCTGCCATTATACCTGTGAGCAAGGTACTTAACCTGAATTACTTCCAGTTGTGTAAGTGGATTGTATGTGAAAGAATAGAAGCTGTCCTAAGTCTGCTAAGTGAGCTGAAATGTAAAAATGAATGAACCGTGTGAGCCTGAGCCAGCCTCTTACAGCGCAATGCGTTATGGCAGCATCCTTCCACAGATCCTTAAACATTGTATCAGCCTGCATGCCTGGGAATCTTCAGTGACAATGATAAGTTGGCTAATAAGCTTTAGATATTATATTTTGTGAACAGCAAATAGCTTATAATTACTGCTGGGCTGCTGAAGGATGAGTGATCAGCCATTCACAGGCGCAGACACAAACAAGATCACTTCCTTTCTTTCTTTAATCATGTTATGGAATATATAGGGTATGGGTTAGCGCGCTATACCGCCGTCGCTAATCCTCTTATGAGAGGCTCCCGCATGCTAATGCAGCGCAGACGGTTTTGATCAAGCGCGCCTGAATATGGAGGCTTTTCTGTGGCGATAGAGAACAAACAAATGGAAATGAGAAGTTTGTGTGTGTGCGTGTGTGGGGGAGAGGTTGTGAGTGTGTGTGTGTGCGTGCGTGTGCATGTGTGTTGGGGGGTGGGGGGTGGGGGTTGTGAGTGTGTGTGTGTGTGGGGGGGGGGGTGTTTGTGTGTGTTTGGGGGGGTTGAGTGTGCGTGTGTGTGTGTGTGTGTGGGGGGGGGGGGGGGGGTTTGAGCGTATGTGAGTGTGTGTGTTTGTGTGCGTGCGCGCGCGCGCCATAGGTGGGGCGTTGACTGTTGGTGTGCCACAGCTTTCCGCTCTTTAAGTAGGTTTTGTGAATAAAGTCCAAGGAAATAAAAAGTAAGGAAGGCAAATCCCTGTTCCAGCTTAGCGGGAGGCCTCTCTGTTCTGACAGCCCCTGGATGTGACATTCTCCACAGCCGAACCAAACGGCTCTTTGGAGCAGCTTTACAGAGAACACAAAGCATCTCTCCAGCACTGGGGCCACAAAGCTCCATCTTCCCTATACCTGTTCACTTTCTCTCCTCTACCTGTTCCCTTTCTATTTTTTCTACCTGTTCTCTTCCTCTCTTCTCTTTTTTTTCTCTCTCACCATCTCATATATTTTTTTCTGATTTGTTTAGCATATTTTTTTGTTGTCCAGGTTAATGTGTTATAATAATAATAATGTTTCTCTTCTGCATGATACAGTGCTGCACATTGGTTTTCCATGCTGTGTTGCCCAAGAGGGTCTTTCTCTGTTTAGACAACAGCCTTTGGTTCTGTTGAGTGTGTGGGTTAGCCTGTTTCATTAATTCTTCACACCTAGCTTTAGCCTTAGGTCTTTCTCTCTCTCTTCTGCCCTCTCTCTCTCCCTCCCTCCCTCCCTCCCTCTATCATCTGTCCATATCTCTCTCTAATCTTCTACTTTTTTTTACCAGTGTATTAGAATTGGGCTTGAGAATACTTGGGCTTCCTATTAGACAGACACACACACACACACACACACACACACACCAGATTTCAGATCTAATCTCTTTGAGAATGAGAGTGGGGGAGATGAAACGGTGGTTACGTCTGTCACCTGTAGTCCCTGCCGGGAACTATCGGTTTTCATTCTTTTTCTGTCTCTTTTATTCCCTCGCTCTTACTCTGGTGAGCCCTTCTCTCTCTCCGTAGCTTCTGCAATCTGACTGGTTAGAGGGTTCATCAGCAACTCCCCTGTTTAAAACGGTCATCTTCACCAAACAGGGAGCGCACGCCAGCTCGTCCGCGCGAGGCCCTTATTAACGGAGTCGGGCATTTGTGTAAACGTGGCACCAGAGGGACGATGTCGCACGCTGCGGCACGGGTTTGGCCGGCCTGCGAAAAGGATTCCCGAGCCTGAGCTCGCGTCGCGCCAATTCAGCAAACGAGGTCCAGCTCTCCAGAGCCAAATACGCAGCAGGAGCGGCTCAGTCCCAAAATCCCCCAGAATCCTCTCAGCGGCGGTATGTCTTGCGACAGCAGCACGTGTAGCGCAGCGTGTCCATTCGTGAATGTGTGAGAGGTGAATTCAGAGTGGGTCCATAAGGTCAGTGCCAGAGTGACGTCACGGAAACGATCTCTTCGCCGCTAGTGTGTAGGGCTTTCGTAATGCGATTGTATAGCATATTTTTGTTGTCCAGGTTAATGTGTTATAATAATAATAATGTTTTGCCAAAACGCCATAGGACATGCTCAGTATTATGTTATGTGTTAAGTAGTATGTTGCGTGTTGTGTTAATATAACAAGTACTATGTATACTTCTAATTTATCATTACCTAAAATAATCAATTCCCAATAATCAATAATTATTAAATGTGTGTCTTATCTCATTTTAAAATAATGGTTAATTTTGTTAAATTGTAGAATTTGCTGTTTAGATGAATGCTTTATCTATTACATCATGGAACATCCAGTGTATTAACTCATTCTTATTTGGATGTAAAAGCAAGACCCTGGAGTTCCAAAAAAACAGACAGAACATAGACATCATTATCCTCCAGTAGACTTGGTGTAAATCAGATTCCATCACTCACTGTCTCCCAGATTACAAAGAAATCATAATATCATCCACCAAACACCCCACAATCAAACATGGCAGAGATTCAGGGGGAATCATAATTTGGTATAAGTCAGAGCTTATAAATTTCATAACAACAACTAAAACACATAAATCGCATGTCTGGCTTAAAATTAAGAAAGAGAAAACAAACACAGAAAAAGACATATTCCTCTGTGCAATTTACATCCCCCCAAGTGAATCCCCATACTACGAGGATGATATCTTTCCTAGCCTCCAAAATGAGATCTGCAGATTCCAGGCTCAGGGGAATGTGCTGATCTGTGGAGATTTTACATGCCCGAACAGGCTCCTTACCTGATTTTGCCATTGAAACAGGTAACATTCACATAATGGGTAACAATTATATGAAAAATGTTACTAACTTCTCTAGAAACAGCTCTGACTCACAGGTTAACAAGAACGGGAAAGACCTCCTGCAGCCCTTTCTCTTTCAGAGCATTCACTGTTAAAGCACTAACCCCTCTGTCAGATCACAGCCAAATGACTGTGTTTCTCAAAAGGACAGAAACTAACACCACCACACACACAAAGCCCAGCGAGCTGTTCAATCTTCCCAGATCATACAGATGGGCCCAAAACAGCACAGAAGAGTTCCAGAAAGCAATCCGCAGTCAAAACATTCAAACACTATTAGACAACTTTCTGGATACCACATACATTCACAGTAAAGAAGGAGTCAATCTAGCAGTAAAACAAATTAATTACATATTTGGAAAAACTCCAAAAATATCCCGACTGAAACAATCAAAAAGAAAACTGGAAACCCCTCAATAAATCAAAACTAGAAGAATTGGCCATACAAAATGGAGATGCATGGATTAACCATTTTAAAACATTGTATGAAACAATACCATTAGTCATAAATTCAGACCAAAATCATATCCAAGAAAAATTACATGATTTAGAATTGGCTGTAAAAGATAACCAAAATCCATTGGACTCTCCCATTACTGAGCAGGAGCTGAAGGAAAGACTTCAGAATCTCAAGCCTAATAAATCAAGCGGGCCTGATAGTATCCTAAATGAGATGCTTAAACATAGCAGCAAAAAATTCCAATTGGCTATTCTCAAATTGTTTAATTTGGTGTGTAGATTATTTCCCTGAAATTTGGAATCTTGGACTCATAACCCCTATTTTTTAAAATGGAGACAAATTCGACCCCAACAATTACCGAGGCATTTGTGTGAACAGTAACCTGGGGAAGGTTCTCTGTAGCAGAATTAACAAAAGACTAATAGACTTCCTTACAAAGCACAATGTCTTGGATTTCTTCCAAATTGCCGCACATCTGACCACATTTACACCCTACATACCCTAATTGACATATATTTTAACCAAAAAAAAGAAAAAATACATGCCTGTTTTATAGATTTCAGAAAGGCATTTGATTCCATTTGGCACAAAGGTCTTTTCTACAAAGTTATTGAAAGTGGTGTAGGGGGTAAAACATAATTAACGACATAATTAAATCAATGTACGCAGACAATAAATGCGGCATCAAAATTGGCAACAAAAGAACAAATTTACTCACCCAGAGACGCCAAGGCTGCAACTTAAGCCCAACTCTATTTAACATATACATAAATTAATTGCCGACTAAGTTGGAGCAATCTGCAGCACCTGGTCTTACTCTTTACGACACAGAAATTAAATGCCTGCTCTATGCAGATGACCTAGTTCTACTGTCACCCACCATCCAAGGGCTACAGCAGAACTTGAACCTGCTAAAACAGTACTGCCAGACCTGGGCCCTGGCAGTAAACATGAAAAAAACCAGAACCATGATCTTCCAAAAAAGATCCAAATCTCAGGGAACTACATCAAATTTCACACTAGGGACACATTCCATAGAAACATGCACACAATACAATCACTTAGGTTTGAAATTAAGTTGTACAGGAAACTTCAATCCTGCAGTGAATGAACTGAAAGAGAAAGCGCGCAGGGCTTTTTATGCCATAAAATGACAAATTTACATTGAAATTCCAATTAGAATTTGGCTTAAACTGTTTGAATCAGTAATTGAACCAATCGCCCTATATGGCAGCGAAGTGTGGGGTCCACTCTCAAATAAAAATTTTGCAAAATGGGATAAACACCTAATTGAAACCTTGCATGCAGAGTTCTGTAAGGACATCTTACATGTACAAAGAAAAACAGGAGCAGGTTTGTACAGACTCAGTGAGCACAGCTTGGCCATTGAAAAAGGTCGCCACCAAAAATCGTGGCTTCCTATTGAGGAAAGGCTGTGCCAACACTGCTCTCTGAGGGAGGTGGAGACAGAGCTGCACTTCACAACCAATTGTGAAAAATATGAAAACATCAGAGAAAAATACTTCCCTAAATTCAACCGGATCTGCAATGACCTCCCTGATCAAGAAAAAATATAAATACTACTGGGGGAGAGAGCGGAGTGCTCTACACTAGCGGCACAGTTTATTACTGTCTGCCACAGTCTGAGGGACAGTGAGTGATGGAACACAACCATTTACTGACATGCACACAATATGAACACATATACACGGACACACAAATCCATGTATATATGCACACAAACACACACACACACTTGTTTGTGTTTCTGTATATATATTATTCAGATGTATTATCATTGTGATTTAGTATTTTTTCTCATGTTGACATGTTCCTTTTTTTGTCATCAACAAGCTTTGGCAATACGAATGTAAAGTTTTGTCATGCCAATAAAGCATATTGAATTGAATTGAATTGAATTGAGAGAGAGATCCATAATGGCACAGTGAGCTGGGATTGGAAGAGCTGAACACTTCACAACAGTGTCAGTGGTCAGTGAGTGATGTGGCTTATAAGTGACTTTGCCGCCTTGGACGGCCAATTCCCCAGATACAGCACGTTGTGCCAGGTGATGACTCTATCCTTTATTTGATCCATATCCAAAACCTCTAACACATCTAATCAGCTCTGCTTCTGTTCTCTGGCTTCAATCAATGCACAGGCTGTGGGCTTTGCATTAAAAAAAAACAAGATTTAAAACAGACACGTCGTTCAAGGCCTGCTACTGACTGCGGTGGATTCCTGTCTTTCATGATTTATTGCCATCTGGTGGACGCATGCAGGTAGTGCGCTGCAGTGGGGGAGGTGCTCACTCAGTCCATCGAGTCAGTGAATGGCACTACCGTTTCTAGGGCTGCCTGCTACCAAAGCTTCAAAATATTTTATTGCATAAATATTCAAGATACACGTAGGAAACATAATCCAAATGTTGTGTGTACTTTGTGAAGCTGTGAAAAGTATGCCCGTTGTTTTGCCTCGAACTCTTCCCTTTTAATTAGCAGTTATGCTCCATAATTCACTCTGATTAAGCCACAGCGGAGCCAATAAAGTTGATTTAGCATTTGGCAATTCATTTTATAAATCATAAAGATATACACTTGTATATATGCCTCTGCGGAGCAGGTTTGTATGTTTCTCAGCCCTATTCAGGCTGAGGATCAGTGTCACGGCAAGACAAGAGTGATGTGTTTTTGCATAATTAGAGTGAGAAAAACAACAGCGGTGGGACAGAAGCTCACCCTGTAACAAACACAGTCTCGTGGGGTGGGGGGTGAAGATTCTGACAATTTACCCATGGGGCTTTGCTGAAGCTAGCTCCCTGAGATGTCTCCCGGCGAGGTAGCCGAGGAGGATGGTTACTGCTTTTGAAGTGAGGACGGAGATGGGGAGGGACCTGCTTTTTAGGGTGGCCACTGCATGACAACAGCACCTGCTCCAGCCACTCAGACGGCCGGAAACCCAGGGCCTCTATTGGCCCGCTGTGGCACGTCTCCCTGGCTACGGACGGCTGGTTTTGTCGCCGTCAGGCCAGAAGTTGAGTGACAGGGCAGATCGATAGAAGGTTTCTTTTGGTCTCCTGGGGTGTTTTTTAACAGGTGCGACTGCAGCAGCCTTCTCAAACAACACCTCATTAAGAATTGACACCCCACATTCATAAACACCCCCCTCCCCCCATAAAGTTTAGTTTGATGGCAGATTAGCATGGCTAAATGTTTTGTGTTATAAAGACCACCTCGAAGGAAGGTCTCGTCCGTCTGGAGGGACGATACGACTTGTCCCTCGTTAACTCAGAGTTCAGTTTTGTTCCTGGGACTCAATTAGTGCAGTTACACACACACACACCATTCTCTTCTCCAAATCACATGAGACTATCTTTGAGAAGACATCCATGGTCCCACTTCACAGAGTCAGCCATTTTGCATTTCTTGAATTTCCAGTCCACTGCATAGTTAAAAACCTGTCATTTGAGGCGGTCATTAATATTATAATGAATATTAGGAAAGCTCACTCTTCTCTAGCCTGGGGGTGCTTCTAACGCACTGTGAGTCATGTATAGGGACCCAAGATTAGCGCTGTTAGCCGCTAATGAGCGTGCATGTCGAACTCGCCGCTGCGCGTTAGCATTCCGGGGTGAGCACCTCCACGCTGGCAGCTGGCTCCTCCCAGCTCTACGTTCGGTCCTGATAAGAATTTGTATCTGCATTGAGAAGGGAACTTGGCCCAGGAAGCAGCCTGTCTCTGTTGTGTGGAAGCAAATATCCCTCTTAAACTTTTTTTCTATGGAAAGGTCCTCAGAGGACAGGGCATATTGATTGCCGCACTTTGTGATTTACAGCACTGTCAGGCTTTCGCGTTTTTTTTTGTGCGTGTGTTTTTCGGAGCAGGGTGGAGGGAAGGGGGATGGCGGTTGGGGGAACAGGGGTGGGGGGGTAATTCAAGAGGAAGCATTTGCATTCTATCATCAGTTAGTGTTCAAAATTTTTTTGGGGGGGGGTTTTGGCGTGGAGGGTTTGTGGGGAAGGTGGTGCCCCCTGGTGGGACACAGTAGAGGGGCTAAAGGATTTTGGGAGGAGCTCAGCAGCTCCAAAAGTGGCGGCTCTGATCTGATCAGAGAGACGTGGCTCTTCATGAGAGCGAGAGGTTGCTGCTGGAGCGGCCACAGAGGTGCATCATGGGAACTCTTATTAATTTCCTTCTCAACTTAGAGAATGGATGACAGTTCTAAGGGCTGTCCCATGTCTGCACCATCCTCTTAATTCGGGGGGGGGGGGGGGGGGGGGGGGGGGGGGGCGAGCAGTGCACTGACCTTGTTACTGCACCAGGGGCCCGAAGAGTGTAGGCAGACCGCAGGTACTCGGATCAACCAGAGGGGTCAGTGTTGAGCTAATGACTCAAACCCTCCTTCCCTGGTTGACACTGTTTCCAATTATGACAGAGTCACCCTGCAGGACTCAGTATTATGCCACTGCATGTATTTAGTTTATAAAAGCATTTTACTTTGTCATCAGGAATGTACCTCCCAGTCACCAGGTATCTCATGCAGTACGTCTGTAAAAATGGCCTGACTTTGCTTCCACAAATGACCTGTTCCTGTACCTGTGTTTCCTGTTTAACAGCCCATGGCAGTGTCTTACCCGAATCATGAAAATCTGTCCTCACATAACTAAACTTACATAATTGACTTTAACCTCACTGAATTTGTTGTTGTTGTTGTTGTTGTTTTTGTACAGACCAGGTGCTCCAAATTCTGTCCTGCAGGCAATTTAGCAAAACCCAAAAACCCAAGAACCTTTGCATTTCTCCCCCACGAGTGAAGAAATGTACCGGCCTTGCAGGAGGTGTAGGGGATAGATCAGAGAGGAGGCTCAAGACACGCACGGATGGTGTGAGCGAAGAGGGAGGAGAACGGAGCCTTGGAAGGAGGTGTAGATGAAGAGAAGGAGCTGGAGGGTATGAGGAGGAGAGGGGCTGAGTGTATGAAAGGAGGAGTGGGAGGGGCAGGGATTTACTCCTTGGAGCCTCGGTGCCTTTTCAAAAGAAATTGTATGTTGAAAATGCGATTTTAAAGCATTTGATATTGAAATGCGTACACTGTAGCGTGTCATAATATGAGCTTCAGTCGCGTGAATACTGAATAAAAACATGCATCATATAACGCGTCAACATCTCCCTCTAGAGGCTGGTGGAGCGTCAACGGCACTCTCCCTAAACAGATTCCGCCTCCCCATTGACAGAAAATAATTTAGTTTTTTTTGTTTTTGGAAACAGCTTCTTGCTGAATAAAACTGAACTTATTTCCCTCCCCCATTGTACGCATCACATCCTGTCCTCTTTGGCTCCGCTGGAGTAGGTGTTTAAAAATAGGTGATAAAAAATGCATGAATGGGACGTGCAGCAGGAGATAACGTTTGGATGGAGACAGATGCGCACTTGACTGCTCCTGCTGCTCAAATGTAATCGCAGTTTAGAAAACATGTTAATTTCTTAGTTTTATGGTGTTGTTGAAAAGGGATACAGGATGCTTAGCATAACACTCCGTTTTATTTTGCTTGGGTGTCTCGTATTGTATTGTATTTATATTTAAGAATGCAGTACAGTAGGCTAGCTAGCTTATACAATTCCTATTAAGGAACAATTAGCTGAACGTCAGTTAGCAACCTTAGCTTCCTCACTCTTGGGTAGGATTTACATAAAAGACGAACAGAGCACTTTTAAAAATTGGAAATGTGGCTGTGTTTGATCTGTCTGGCAGGCTAGATATGCAGTGTCCTTTCCATGGGCACATGGTGAAACTAAGACCTACATCTGCCATGGTTCCTTTAATAAACAAGCCAACATCATGTTTAGTTCAGCTCCGGGAAACGATGCCTATCGAGGTTATTGAAGCAGATTTTTTTTGTGGTTTATTTTCCATGGTTTTACATTCATAAAATGAAGCGGGAAAGATGAGTAAACTAACTAGTACGCTGAAAACTGTGCTGAGGCTCAGAGGTGAACGTGCCACTCTGTCAGAGTTGATTTTAAATCTGTTAGAGGAAATTTGGTCCCTGCCTGGACTCGTATAATTTGACACTGCGCTGAGAATACTGCTGTGTTTCCCCTGCAGACGGACCACTGGAGTCGGGGACAGAGAGTTTAGCACCTATTGGAATTGGTTTGGGTTGCGAGGCTCAGCTGGATAATCACTTTAACTGCTTGGCAGTGGACTTCCTGAAGGTAGAAGGAATGAAGGCAAAATAATAGTGAAGGCTAGAGAGAGAAGGACACTATAATAGTGAAGGGAGAAGAACAGGCTAGAGAGAGAAGGATACTATAATAGTGAAGGGAGAAGAACAGGCAAGAGATAAGGACACTATAATAGTGAAAGGAGAAGAACAGGCAAGAGAGAGCGGAGGACACTACATTACATTACATTATAGACATTTAGCAGACGCTCTTATCCAGAGCGACGTACATAGTGCATTTCCGAACTAGTAACAAGTGCGTTAAAACAATCCTAAAAAGGTAAACACGAATCTAAGTACTAGGCGCAGTCAGTATGATTGGGGGATATTATTATTATTTATTTTTTTTGGGGGGGGGGGGGGAACTACACAATTTTGATAACAATAGTCACAAGGAGGTAGGGAGGGGTGGAGAGAGGTGCAGCTTGAAGAGGTGAGTCTTCAATCTGCGCTTGAAAGCGGTCAGACTTTCTGCTGTTCTGACCTCCACGGGGAGCTCATTCCACCACCGTGGGGCCAGGACAGACAGACGTCGAGACCGGGTGCTAGTATGAAGAGGGGGGGGGGGGGGGGGGGGGTACCAGTCGTCCTGAGGAGGCGGAACGCAGAGATCTGGCAGGTGTGTAGGGTCTGATGAGCTTTTGGAGGTATGGAGGGGCAGATCCTCGGACTGCCTGGAAGGCGAGCACCAATGTTTTGAATTTGATGCGGGCCATCACCGGTAGCCAGTGGAAGTCAATGAGCAGGGGGGTGACATGGGAGTGTCGGGGGAGGTTGAAGACCAGGCGCGCTGCTGCGTTCTGGATAAGCTGAAGGGGTCTAATGGCCGATGCTGGCAAGCCAGCCAGGAGAGAGTTGCAATAGTCCAGGCGGGACAGCTCCATCGCTTGGACCAGGAGCTGGGTTGAGTGGGTGGTGAGGAAGGGGCGGATTCTCCTGATGTTGTACAGGAAGAACCTGCATGCCCGGGTTACCACTGCGATGTTCTCGGAGAGGGACAGCCTGTTGTCCATCACGACTCCGAGGTTCCTGGCACAGGGCGTTGGGGTCAGTGGAGTGTCTCCTAGGGAAATAGAAAGATTGAGAGGGGGAGAGGTTAGAGCAGGAATGTAGATGAGCTCAGTCTTGCCTGGATTGAGCTTGAGATGGTGGTTGTCCATCCAGCTCTGGATGTCTCTCAGGCAAGCGGAGATGCGGGCTGACACCTGAGTGTCAGAGGGTGAGAAGGAGAGAAAGAGTTGAGTATCGTCAGCATAGCAGTGGTAAGAAAGACCATGAGCAGTGATAACAGGGCCAAGGGATTTGGTGTAGGTGGAGAAGAGGAGGGGATCAAGGACTGAGCCCTGGGGGACTCCTGTGATAAGGGGACGGGGTGCCGATACTTTACCAGCCCAGGCAACCTGGGAGGAGCGTTCGGAGAGGTAGGACTTAATCTAGGCCAGGGCCGAGCCGCCGATCCCCGCTGCAGACAGGGACGACAGGAGGATGGAGTGATCTACGGTGTCGAAGGCGGCAGAGAGGTCTAGAAGTATTAGCACAGAGGAGAGGGAGGCTGCACGAGCTGCATGAAGCATCTCGCTGACGGAGAGGAGTGCAGTCTCCGTTGAGTGGCCAGGTTTGAAGCCGGACTGGTGGGGGTCTAGCAGGTTGTTCTTGGCAGCAGTGAAGGGAGAAGAACAGGCAAGAGAGACACACACTATAACAGTGAAGGGAGAATAACAGGCTAGAGAGAGAAGGATACTATAATAGTGAAGGGAGAACAACAGGAGGCAAGAGAGAGGAGGACACTATAATAGTGAAGGGAGAAGAACAGGCTAGAGAGAGAAGGACACTATAATAGTGAAGGGAGAAGAACAGGCTAGAGAGGGAAGGATACTGTAATAGTGAAGGGAGAACAACAGGAGGCAAGAGAGAGAAGGATACTATAATAGTGAAGGGAGAAGAACAGGCTAAAGAGAGAAGAACACTATAACAGTGAAGGGAGAAGAACAGACTAGAGAGAGAAGGACACTATAATAGTGAAGGGAGAAGAACAGGCAAGAGAGAGAAACTATAACAGTGAAGGGAGAAGAACAGGCTAGAGAGAGACGGACACTATAATAATGAAGGGAGAAGAACAGGCAAGAGAGAGAAACTATAACAGTGAAGGGAGAAGAACAGGCTAGAGAGAGACGGACACTATAATAATGAAGGGGGAGAACAAGCAAGAGAGAGAAAGACTATAATAGTGAAGGGAGACGAACAGGCAAGAGAGAGAATGACACTACAACAGTGAAGGGAGAAGAACAAGCAAGAGAGAGAAGGACACTATAATAGTGAAGGGAGAAGAACAGGCAAGAGAGAGAAGGACACTATAATAGTGAAGGGAGAAGAACAGGCAAGAGAGAGAAACTATAACAGTGAAGGGAGAAGAACAGGCTAGAGAGAGACGGACACTATAATAATGAAGGGGGAGAACAAGCAAGAGAGAGAAAGACACTATAATAGTGAAGGGAGACGAACAGGCAAGAGAGAGAATGACACTACAACAGTGAAGGGAGAAGAACAAGCAAGAGAGAGAATGATACTATAATAGTGAAGGGAAAAGAACAGGCAAGAGAGAGAGGAGGACACTATAATGGTGAAGGGAGAAGAACAGGCTAGCGAGAGAGGGACACTATAAAAGTGAAGGGAGAAGAACAGGCTAGAGAGAGAAGGATACTATAATAGTGAAGGGAGAAGGACACTATAATAGTGAAGGGAGAAAAACAGGCCAGAGAGAAGTACACTATAATAGTGAAGGGAGAAGAACAGGCTAGAGAGAGAAGGATACTATAATAGGGAAGGGAGAAAGACACTATAATAGTGAAGGGAGATGAACAGGCAAGAGAGAGAAGGACACTAATAGTGAAGGGAGATGAACAGGCAAGAGAGAGAAGGACACTAATAGTGAAGGGAGAAGAACAGGCTAGAGAGAGAAGGATACATAAAATAGTTAGGGATTTATGATTGTAATTAATTCATGTTTAATTCCCAGGTAAGCCGCTGCTTCGGTATACAGCCATTTATATAAATGTAAATAGATACTATGTAAAAGTGTAAGTCACTTCGGATAAGAGTGTTGTGCTAAATGCCTAAAATGGAGAGAAGACAGGAACCATGTAGAGAGAGAGAGAGAGAGAGAGAGAGAGACACACACACCCAGGAGAGATGGAGAGGGAGGGATAGAGTAAGGAGAGAGAGAGAGAAAGAGAGAGAGAGAGAGACCCACGAGAGATGGAGAGAGAGGGATAGAGTAAGGAGAGGCCCAGGAGAGATGGAGAGAGAGGGATTGAGCGAGGATATGAACAGGAGAGAGAGAGGGCTAGAGAGCAAGAAAATGAGCAAGGGGCAGCCACGTGTCAGTCTATTCAGGTAGTAATATGGACTGCTTTGTAGTTAGGATGTTCATATGGAGAGCTGCTCTTAAACCTGGTCAACAGTTGACTTGTGGCTGGAATTTATTGATAATATTTTAGTTCTCATAATGATCTATACTATTTTAATGATTTCCTCTTGTAACACAGCACAAAACATTGTGAGGTGTGTGTGTGTGTGTGTTTTTGTGTGTATGTGTGTGTGTGTGTTTCTGGCTGTATTGGAATGGCCATTCCACACGTTTCCCAGCAGAGAAAGTGTTAAATGCACACGCTGTCACCACGCAGGGCTTGTCCAATGCTGACAATGAGTGTGGTTATCACTGAGAGCAAACAATAGTTATTCAAACCCATTAAATTGTATGCGAGTGCAGACACTGTTGGTGCATTATTTATCAGGCCACGCGGAGCGAGGTGTTCTCATAAGGGTTTCCATAGCACTTCACAACTCCCCAAACTCCCATCTTTTTCACTTACTTATCTATCTATTTATTTTGGCAGTAAACAATATATCATGTATTCTTTTAGAGCAAATCCCTGGAGTGTATTTGTCACCGGGGTGCACATGTAAGGAGCTGATGAATGTGTTTGTGTTCTTGTGTTTTGGGGGAGGGATGAGTGCGGTAACCGTGGTGACGTGGCTGGGAGATACGGGGCCACGGCGCTGGCCGGGCGCATTGATGACAGGCGGGTTCCAAGGCTGGAGTGCCCTGATGAACGCTGTGGGCAGACCTGGGGGGTGGGGGGGCTGTATGGGCTGACTCCGTTCCCCCGCTGTTTAAAATGCAGTGATAACCTTCAGGGCCCCGTTTACCCCTGCCACAGACCCACCCCCCACTCCATCCTCCCACCAATTTGTTTTTGTTTTCCCTGCAGTAGGCCTTCGTTTAGCTGGGTTCGCTTGTGACGGTTGAGTCCACACTCGTTTTTATGGGATTATGGGTAGGGAGAGTTGCTGGCGCACGTGTGACCGCCTCGTGGCCTGGGACTACGAGGGGAGAAAACGGCCGGAGCTGCTCGGCCGCGTCGTACATTTCAGGCGAGGCAGAGTCATTTACCTACTGCTTCTGTGGCCCAACTCAAGGTTATTTGTTTCTCAATAAAGCCTATAGATATATTGCCGTCTGGCGTAGGAAGTGCAAATTAAATCGTTATTTGAATACCAAGCATTTGACGCTGAGTTTATTGTCACAGTGGCTGCCCAGGCGGGGTCAAACGAGGACTTCTCATAAAGAGACAAGTCCTCTCTGCTTTGAATATAACCAACGAGCTGAAGCACACCCAAGAGCTAGGTGGGATTTGTGCTGTAGCGACTGGTGTGTGTGTGTGTGTGTTAGTGTCTGTGTGCGCGTGTGCGCGCGTGTGTGTGTGCGCGTGCGTGCCTGTGTGCGTTTGTGTGTACGTGTGTTTGTGTGTATGTGTGCGCGTGTGTGCGTGCTTATTTAGCATTTGTTTTTGTCTCTCCATTGGGCATTCCGGTGGGAATTATTGGACTGGCGGGGATATCCGGGTCCCAGGGAGGTTCATTAGCTGAAGGGTGAGACTGCAGCAGCTGGGGTGAGGTTAGTTAACCCAACAGCGCCATCTGGGTGCCCATCGGCAGTACTGAACCTGTCCCCAGAGCCTCACCCCAGTCCACCCTGGTCCATTAATGTGTTTAGCCCTGTTCTACTGTGGGTGCAAAACACATTTCCAGTCACGATTAGGCATATACACAGGAAGTGTGTACTGGTTACTGTATAATGGTTAGCTGTTCCTATCGTTGCTTTAGAGCTGGATAGAATCCCCCTGTGTCCGCGTTCGCAATATCAAAACCCCTTCCTCCAGTCTGATCTTTATAAAATCATCTTGTATAACCCATATAACCTTTTCTCAGTTATGATGGGGGTGCCATGGAAGCCTTTGAGCCTGGGTGGGGGTCCCTGGATCAGAAAAGGTCGAAGACCCCTGCACTAGAACCACATTTAATCAAAATCCTCTTTTGGCCCACTTTGGCCCACTTCGGCCCAGTAGCCCTAAATAAGTGTTTTTTTGCTACATCGGTTTGTGTTCTGGCCCCAGGCGAAGACGTCTACATCAGCCTGTATGGAGGTGCCACCGACGTCAACGTCCGGCTGGACAGGAACTCTGTCATCGTGGAGCGCACCTACATCTCTATGGCCAACCAGCGCACGGTCGCCATAGTGAACCGGAGTGATGTCATCGTCCACTACCAATGGAAGAGCCAGGCCACTGAGGAGGAGGAGTCACAGCAGAAACTGAGGTAGGGGTGTCAGCCCGGGCTTAGGGCCCCAAGCTTAGCTTCACCGTGTTGCTTTGACATGATTTTGGCTGCGACGTGTTTGTAGAGAAAATAGGAAAGAGGTCCACCAATCAAAGACCTATGTTGTTAGCAACCAATCAAACAACACCAATTACGATTGGTGGATACCCTCTGGCTGCTCTGTTGGAGTATGCAACAGTCACTGTGGGCATTGTTCTATTGGTTGTTCCCAACATATGCGGTGATTGGTGGAGCGCTTGTGTTTTTTTTTTATACAATCAAGGTGGCATCATGTTTGTTTTTTTCCTGTGTTATTCTCCCTGAAGAAAACAGGACATTTTGGTATTTTGCTAGAATGAGTGGAAAGAGTACAGGATGGATTAAAGCTTCTGCATCCAGCCATATTAAAGTCTGTCGCTGGCCTTCTTTCTCCGGGTTTGGACGGTATTGGAGGAGAGGCGAACGCCATCGCCAGCTTGTCAGGCCCAATTTTCAGCCTGTCAGGCCCGATAGCCACTCCATAGTTGCGAGTCCAGTAATCAGTCACACACGGATGGGTCGGTGGAATGGGGATGTGGCCTGGTTTTTCGGGGAGCTGGCGTCAGCGCCCCAGCGCTCCTGTCCAGCTGGCCCGTCTCTGATCCCATCCTCTCCACTGACAGGGCCACCAAAAACCCTGTTCAGTTTAATCTCATCTCATTTTATTTCTGGTGTCCTGGTGTGGCTCGAATGTGCTTTTATTGCCAGTGGATGAAAATATGTAGCAGCAGACACTGACAGTGTTTCTATTGAACCTGCACAAATATGTTTTTTATAACTAGTCAAATAAGCTGATTGAATATGTGGTTTGGTCGCTGTGATTTTTTTCTTTCTTTGTCAAATTCACATGAACTTAAATTTTTTTTTGTTTTGTTGTCACAGCAGTCTTGAGTAAATGCTGCTTACTCTCGTTTTCTCTTCATCACTTTCTTTCTCCCTTTCTCTTCCCTTTCTCACTCCTTTTTCTTATTTTTCATTCTCCCACCTTTCCTCTATCCCTCTCATTCCCCCTGTACCTCTTTCTTTCTACCCCCTCCCACTATTTCCATCTCTCCTCTCTCCTCTTCTCTTCTCTCTCTCTCCCTCTCTCTTCCTCTCTCCTCCCCCTCTCTCCCCCTTTCTCTCCCTCTCTCTCCCCCTCTCTCTCCCTCTCTCTCCCCCTCTCTTCCTCTCTCCTCTGACCCAGGTTATGCTCAGAGCTGCAGAGGGAGGAGGAGGACGAGATGGATCAGTTCCTATCGGAGTGCGGAGCCGACCCCACCCTGAGGGACCGCCTCTCCCTACTCTCCCGCACCTTCCAGGAGCGCCGTCGCCAACTGCAGGATGACACGCCCTCCTTCTCCCACGACCACATCGCCCTCGATCCCCCGGTATGCGCTCGCACCAGGGCCAACCTCCCGGGCGCCTTGTGGATCCATCGCGGGCCGCTAAACTCACCCCTCGCAGGCACAGGCCTGTTCTTTTGAGCCTTTCGCTACAAAAATGCAATATGCAGCTATATATTGCGGCGTACATTTTAGGCCTTTAGCAGAACAATCTTATCCAGTGAGACTTAAACATGGCTCCGTTGTATTCCTGAGACTAACCCTGATGTCCTCCGCTTTTGTAAATGGCTCTGGGTAATAGCATGCGCTAAGTGGTCGTGATGTAACGTGTCAGAGATACAGCACACAGCCCGACGACTGATGGCTCTGACCTTAAGGCAGCTTACGCATGCGTGCTTAAGGGTGAGGGGATATAAATCTTAGGCTCGTTGACAGTTTCGGGTAGATCACCACTGTTGTGTGTCCTTGAGCAAGGTAGTTATGCCGAGTCGCTTTGGTAACACATCCCAGCTGTGCGATTGGACGGCAGGCGAACGCCGTGGGTTCTGGACGGCGCTGGCGTAAGTTAGAAAATGACAAATGGCAATAATAAAGTGACAGTGGAAGCGTGGAGGAGAATAAGCAGGGTGTTTAATCTACTGCTTACAGCGGCAATGGATGCCATCAACCTTTCCCTTGTACGTGTGCCAGCGGCGAAGCCATCCGCGCCAGCCGCCGTGTTCCTGAATTCCTCTCTCTCCCGTGCCCCCTCCACTTTCTGATTTGTTCCTCTGCTTGGGGGGGTTTGCCTGACAGTGACAGATCAGCGCTGGTGGCTAATTCGGCCGCGCCGAAAATCCGGACGCAGCACATTGGGTCCCTGCCCCGGATGAAATAAAGCAGCCCCCCCTTGCCCCCCACCCGTCCTCAGGCCCTTTTTAGAGGAAAGGGCTGAAAAATGATGCCTGTGTTTAATTCTCTCACCTGACAGCCCCCTGGCCAGCCGGCCACAGCAGAGCCTTCTCTCCATTTTCACAAGCCTTATTTTCTCTTTTAACACCATGCTGATGGACAGAGAGATATATGGCCATGGGGGGATATTGGCCTGGTTGGATTTACTGTACTTTAGCTTTCTGTATTGTGTGTGAGTGAGTGAGTGAGTAATGTGTATGCATGCATGCGTGCGCGTGTGTGTGTGTGTGTGTGTGTGTATATGCCTGTGAGTCTGTGTGTGTGTGTGTGTTTGTGTCTGAGTGAGTGTCTTTGTGTGTTTGCGTGTCAATGTATAAGTGTGCGGTCATGTGAATGAGAGTGTGTGTGAGCGAGTATGTTTGTGTATGTGTCTGAGTGAGTGTGTGTGTGTGTTTGCGTGTCTGTGTATAAGTGCACGGTCATATGAATGAGAGTGTGTGCGAGTGAGTTTGTGTGTGTGTGTGTGTGTGTGTGTGTGTGTGTGCGGCCACAGTTGGGATTGCATGCTGAATCAGATGATGCCACCTCAGTGCTGTGGCATGTGGCCATAGTGCTGCTGCTCAGCATATACTGTACTTGCTTAAAGCAGTTACAGTCCTCTTTAGGACACACATCCCTTAGAGATACACTGTGCTTACAGGGGCACACAGTCCTCATAAAGACACACGGTCCTCATAAACACAGTCCTCATAAGGGGACACATCCCTTAGAGATACACCGTGCTTACAGGGGCACACAGTCCTCGTAAAGACACACGGTCCTCATAAACACAGTCCTCATAAGGACACACAGCCCTTAGAGATACACTGTGCTTACAGGGGCACACAGTCCTCATAAAGACACACGGTCCTCATAAACACAGTCCTCATAAGGACACACAGCCCTTAGAGATACACTGTGCTTACAGGGGCACACAGTCCTCATAAAGACACACGGTCCTCATAAACACAGTCCTCATAAGGACACACAGCCCTTAGAGATACACTGTGCTTACAGGGGCACACAGTCCTCATAAAGACACACGGTCCTCATAAACACAGTCCTCATAAGGACACACAGCCCTTAGAGATACACTGTGCTTACAGGGGCACACAGTCCTCATAAGGACACACGGTCTTTATAAAGTCACACGTCTGAAATGCACACTTCGGGCCTGGGCTGAAAGGCACCAGAACACACAGCCCTCACACACACAGAGAGTGGGTAGAGGGTGTCATGTGATTGTATGGTCCAGCAAACCCTCCCATAACCCATAAACTCCCCCACAAAAAAAAAACATGCTGAAGATCCATCAGGCTCCTCTGATCACACTTTGTTGTTGCTCTGCCGTACTGTAGCGCGTCCCCAGCTGGCAGTAGCTACTGAAACACTACTGTCAGCACCCTGGGGCCTGGCACCTCACTTCAGCCTCCAGCAGAGCTTCTCTGCAGGATTCAGAGTTTACGTTTGATGGACTGCTTGTGCATTTACACAGCTGGATATTTACTGAAGAATAACCCAGGTCTTTGGGCTCCCAGTCAAGTTGTCTGACTACTGCAACATACAGGTTAAGACTGTGATTTTCAACCACTGTGCCGCGGCACACTAGTGTGCCGTGAGAGATCGTCAGGTGTGCCGTGGGAAATGATCCAACTTCACTTAATTAGTAACACTTTTGGTTGGTGGTGTGACTCAGGATTTCTTTTAATGTAAAAAATGTGCCTTGGCTCAAAAAAGGTTGAAAAACACTGGGTTAAGATATGATGCAGTAATCCTGTAGGGTTGTCTCCTGTTCTTCTCTCAGGATGGAGACATCTGGCCCAACAGCACAGCTGAGATCAGCATCGTCTTTAAGCCTAGCGAAGCCAAGACTTACCATCTGACAGTGTACTGTGACATCACAGGTAATAAAATAAATAATTGTGTTTATTTAGTGTCTTCTTTCTCAAAGTATTCTCCAACCACCATTAATGGAAACTGTACTATGACATAATTACAGGCATTTAGCAGATGCTGTTATCCAGTGCGACTTACACAACTTTTTAGCTTTTTTTACATATTATCCATTTATACAGCTGGATATATACTGAAGCGATTCAGGTTAAGTACCTTGCTCAAGGGTACAACGGCAGTGTCCTACCTGGGAATCGAACCTGCAGCCTGCAACCTTTCAACCAGTTTCTTAACCATTATACTACACTGCCACCAAGCATATCTTAAGCAAATAAATAATTAGCTCTCATTGTCATACTGAAGAGTGGACAAAAGGTATTTTTTGTCCACATCTTCGGAGCAGCTCAAGCAGTATCTAATGAATAACTATGAATTGGGGTGAGGTGCGGTCATCCCTTTTCCATATAAATGATAAATAATGTGTCAGAGTGACAAATTATACATTACACATCCCTTCAAGGAAATGAGAATAAAGGGATTTAATAATAATATTCAAACGGTACCTGTATAATTTCTCACATCACCGCATATAAAATAAAAGGGATTGAAATTATTTTTGTTATTTCACCTTGTGCGTACACCGTCACAGAGTTTATAGGTCCGTCTCTACATTTGCATCCCCGGATCTTTGATTTCCATCTATTTACATTTCAGCTGGGGTTATGCAAGCAGGTGGCAGTCTCAACTGAAAAAACTCAATTAAAACAAAACACAAAACCCATTTTTATTTTGGTTTGGTGTGTGTTTGGGCTGTATATTGCAGGATATAAGCGTTGGGTATTGGCTGCATCCTGCTTTGAAAAGGCTTCGTGGTTGCCAGGTCCGCTCAGATGTTGTGAAATCTTTTTTTCCCCTTCTCTAGCGGAGTCATGGCGGCTTTAATGTGGTTCACACCACCTGTTTCTTTAGAACTGAAACAAACTCCTCAGAGCCAGGAAGAAAAAATTAGGCCCTTATATTACCTCTGCCTTGTCATTGCTCATAAATAAGTGATTTTTCATGGTAGTTGGAGCCAAGCTCGCAAGGTTACCAGCGATCACGGGCTTCACAGTGAGTTAAATTATCAGCACAGCAGGTCATGGTTCTACTCCAGGTTATCAGACCCTCATTAAAAGATACCGGTGCTGATATCTGATCCAATTAATTCTGGCAGGGCTGTAGCTGTCTTCTGCGTTCAGCTTATGGCTCCGGACAGGGTGCTCCTTGCACATTACCATGGGTCCCAGTTATGCTCTCGCCCAATTAACCAAGAAATTTCTTGGTAAAAACTTGGTACAAACAAGCAACTGCAAATGGTGTTGTAGGATCTTTAATGTCCACAGTGAGTCAAGACCTCGGTTTAACGTCTCATCCGAAAAGACTGAAATGTTTGTGTTGGCAGACTACATTACCCAAAAGACAGGAGTCGCTTCACAGTTAAACTTTGTTATGTCTTGTTTTTGTAGTCTCTGAGACAGGTGTACAGAACACACAGGTTTACCTGCTGGTGGACGGAGGAGCTCTACTCTTTTAACCAGTCGACAGCCTTTCATCTTTTTTTCTCCTATTCCCCTCTCACCACTCCTTTTCCTGTACTGTGTGTGTACTGTACTGTGATTGTTTGTCTGGGTGCACACACTTTCAGCTTGGCTTTATGATATGTTTCGTCTGGTGTTTCTCATGAAATACAACCAATATGATGCAACCAGTTTATGGCTTTTTATGATTCATGATTCTATGACAGTTTACGTTTTTCTGCCGAATGAGAGTTTGATAGTGTTATTAAAATAATTTTTTAAAGAGTTCTCTAAATCTTACTCTGGATCAGTTTGCACCATGTGTGTGTGCGCTCGCATACGTGTATACAGATATGCCTTATGTGTTCTGTTTGTGTCCACATGTTCGCATGTCTGCGTGTTCAGATGCACACGTGTGTAAAAACATGCATGTGTTTGTATGTGTGTTTTATATGCAAGGCTTTGTGTTTGTGGGTATCAGTGGAGGTAATTTAACAGTGCTCCCTCTCTCCCCCCCTCAGGGCGAGAGTCTCGCCTGCCCCTGCGCATAAAAGGAGAGGGAATTGGCCCCAAGCTGCACTTCAACTTGGACCTGCTGGACATGGGAAACATCTTCATCGGCTCCAAGCACACCTATGAGGTACCCAGCAGGGCTGTTTAAAGGCCTCTTGAAATCCTACATGAGTCCAGCAACTGAACGGGAAATCCAGTGGAGGTTTTCAGTTCAGTTCTGACTGACTTTCCATGCAAATAACGTTACCCACGATAAAGCAAACATGAAGTAAAAATACGAAAATTCCAAACGGCATACCGCAAAAACCCTAAATTATGAGTTACTGAAGTGGGCAGGTGACACCATTTGACATTTTAAGAGCTTAAATGAGTTTATGTTGAAGCTGTTTGAGAAATGAAGGTGATGCTGTTTAATTAAAGGGGCCAGAACTGAATATGAACGAATATGTGTAATGGGGCCATGAAGTGGACTGACCTGAGGTAACAGTGATGCCACTGGGGTATCAGTGGGGGGTAAAAGTGATGTAATTGGGGTATAAGTGAGGGGTAACAGTGATGCCACTGGGGTATCAGTGAGGTGTAACAGTGATGCCACTGGGGTATCAGTGAGGTGTAACAGTGATGCCACTGGGGTATCAGTGAGGTGTAACAGTGATGCCACTGGGGTATCAGTGAGGGGTAACAGTGATGCCACTGGGGTATCAGTGAGGGGTAACAGTGATGCCACTGGGGTATCAGTGAGGGGTAACAGTGATGCCACTGGGGTATCAGTGAGGGGTAACAGTGATGCCACTGGGGTATCAGTGAGGGGTAACAGTGATGCAACTGTGGTATCAGTGAGGGGTAACAGTGATGCCACTGTGGTATCAGTGAGGGGTAACAGTGATGTCTGGGCTACTGTGCTTTAAAGCAGGTTTTTACCTGCAGTGCTGCAGCTGGATGAGAGGTCATAATTATGGGAGCCCTGAATGAAAACATGTTTCTCTTCCCAGCCTGAGTCCATCTGTACCCTTCAGGTGCACATAAAGCAACAAAAAAAACAACACAAAAAAAGTAAGGAAGACGAGAAAAAGAATGGAGTGGGAGCCGGAGATCCCTCCCCCCGACACTGCGCTGAGTGCGGAGGACTAACAGGCTCGATGATCACCCTGACCCTGCGCCAGGGCGCTTTATCGAGCGGCTCGAGACAGTCGTCATGATTAATGACACCTCACCACAGGTCTTTAATTAACAGCAAGCGGGGCAATGGCGCTCCAGAATGAATCCTCCAATACCAGGGGGTCAACTGGTTACCGTCCAAGAGATGACATCTGTGGCCGACACCATAGATATAGAAACACTAGATCAGCCTGTGCTGTGTGCGTTTAAGTGCTGTCCCGCATGCCAGCGTTATTGGCTGCGCTGCTCTCTACAGCACTAGTTTTCAAACATACTCCTGAGGGACGCGCTTTGCTGCAGCCAATATCTTGATCGATTCGAGCTGCTGAAAACATGTGGTGCGGTTTCTCCCCCAACACATATTTTTTCCTGAAATATTATAACATAGTGACAGATTTAGCTCATTGCCATTTGCTTTGTATATGAACACTTCAGATGGTTTGGTGTCAGTGACCAGGGCTCTATGGTTTGTTAACTATCTCTGACATAATGTGGCATAATAATGAACAGGCGTTAAATTACATTATAAACATCTTATGAAGAACAATGAGCAAAAATGAGCGTATAACTAGCGTATACAGTTGCTCCCCGGGATGTTTGAAGAGCACTTCTGTATTCCGCACACGCAGACCAAATCAGTTACTTTAGTCCTGTAGGCTATTATCCTAAATAGAAAACTAAAACTGCTCATGAAAAAAACATTTTTGTAATCTGGAATTAAAATAAGCAACATGCCTATCCAAGAAACTAGATATAAACTGTTCGAACATAGCTTGCTATCATGGTGAAGGCCTCGTATTCACTGAAGCCTAGTGTCGTACATAGCTTGCTATCATGGTGAAAGCCTAGTATGCACTGAAGCCTAGTGTCGAGTAAAAGAGAACCTGGGAATAAAAACGGCGATATTGTTTCCAGAAGCTGTAAACAAGGACACGTTGACTGTTTATTCAGAATTATAAACATGAATACCTGTTTTCTAACATGCCAGTACCTCTGTCTTTGCAGTGATATCAGGTTTCATGTGCCATAGATCCAAATAAGTTAAAATGTAATTAAATGTAAAATAATATTGAGCAAGTAATATGCATGTGTGCAACCTCTGGGGGCATACGTCATTGTACAAGCTGCTTTGGAGTTACTAACAGTGTATTGTCTTGCTTTAAACCACAACCTTACAAATGCCCCTATGTCAGCCATTATAAAGCCTGAGTATGTAAAATATCCATCATCCCTCACATAGGCTTGTCAAAGAAACTATCCCTTTAACGTTCTAAGAATCTCTGGTTTTTCAGCTCCATGGCAACAGAATTTTAAAAAAGATAAAAATCGGAGAGCAAGAGACAGTCTCAATCCGAGGCACTTTGACAAATCCCTTT
Organism: Ilyophis sp. 1 JC-2022; assembly: GCA_022702515.1. Lineage (NCBI taxonomy): Eukaryota > Metazoa > Chordata > Actinopteri > Anguilliformes > Synaphobranchidae > Ilyophis > Ilyophis sp. 1 JC-2022. The sequence goes on along the minus strand of CM040400.1, from coordinate 47,304,765 downwards.
TAATATAAAAAAAGGAAGAAAGCGGAGAAAAGGAGCCCGAATGGAGTTTAATCCGTTTGTCGCTGCCAGTTGGATGTCTCCTAATCTACCTCAGATGGCCGTAATCTTCCTTCCTGCAGCACCCTTGTTTTTGTTGAATAATTAAAGCTCAATTATGGCTGTGGCACGTCTTAAAAACTCCAGCGTCTGGCATTATTTGAGTTACATCATTACATTACATTACATAACAGTTATTTGGCAGACCTTTTTTCTCCAAAGCGATGTACAATAAGTGCATATTGAAGGTCATTGACACAACTACAAAGCAAATCCAACAAAGCACAACTTTCTCACAACGTAGGAGTTATCGCTAGTAATCAACAGAATATAGTCGGCTATACATTCTAAGCTATAAAATAGCAAAAAACCAAATAGAAAATAAAATAAACAGAAAGTACGTACTATATAATTGGTTCTATATATGTAGTTATTCAAGGTGGTCTGAAAAAGTGTGTTTTCAGACCACGACGGAAAACAGACAGTGTTTCAGCTGAGCGCAACGGAGTGGGGAGTTCATTCCACCCCTCGGGAGCTAGAATGGAGAAGCTCCGCAGTTGGGACGAGCGAGAGCCGTTAACACGGAGGGAGGGAAGTGCAAGTCACCCTGCACCAGCAGAGCGAAGTGGTCGAGCAGGAGCATAGCGCTGGATCAAGTCCTGTAGGTAGGAGGGGCCTGACCTTTTGGCTGCAGTGTAGGCCAGGGTCAGAACTTTGAACCTAATCCTGGCCACGACTGGCAGCCAGTGGAGTGACCTCAGCAGGGGGGTGACGTGTGTGAACTTCGGGAGATTGAAGACAAGCCGAGCAGCCATGTTCTGGACCAGTTGAAGGGGCAGAATGGCGCAGGCTGGCAGCCTTGCGAGAAGGTAGTTGCAGTAATCCAGATGTGAGGTGACCATGGTCTGGACAAGGAATCTTAGCGGGGTAATCACCTTCGAACCGCTAAGGTTGGGCCTGGTTTAGAGGCTCCACCCTCTCTTTGCCCACTGGAATACTGGGAATCCTGTGAGAGACTTGTCATGAAGCGTAATGTGAGGAAGGTTTTTTGAATCCACGTCTGACGGCAGGGCAGCTCGCAGGCTTTTAGGATTATGTTTCAAATGGCTATTCCCTGGGCCTGTTCTTATCTGCCTGTAATCCTTCTTTTTCCTCTTTTTCTTTCTCTCTGTCTCTCTCTCGTAATCAAATGCTAATTGCCTTTTTGGCAGGAAATACTTTTGTGGGTGTTGCCAAAGTATACAGCAATACATTTGAACAAGAACAGAGATAATTGATCAGTAAATGATACGCATGACATATATACACAATATACATATACACAATATACATATACATAACATGTAATTTTTGGATAGGATAAAAAGTTCAGGTTTTCTGCCAGAGGCTCGGTAACAGTCATCTACAACTCCTCACCCTGTCATCTATCTCTTCACCCTGTCATCTGTGTCTCAGTGGTCTGCTTCTGGGGCTGACGGATAATTAAGCATAGCCTCAGTGTCACACACACACACACACACACACACACACACACACACACTCACACACACACACACCCTCTTGAGTGTGCACACTCTCTCTCCCCCAGGTACTCATGTCCAATAAGGGGCACATCGACGCCCCGTTCTGCCTGGCTCCCCCCACCTCTGCCCTGGGGCGGTGCTTCAGGTTCAGCCCCAGCGAGGGGACCGTTCCCCCCGGGACCTGCCACTCCATACAGGTCACCTTCTGCTCCAGCACGCTGGCCATCTTCACCGAGGAGTTCCTCTTCTCTGTGGAGGGAAACCCCCAACCCGTCCCCCTGCTCTTCAGGTACCTCCTCATCCTGTCATCCACCTCCTCACCCTGTCACCTATCTCCTCACCCTGTCACCTATCTCCTGACCCTGTCACCTATCTCCTGACCCTGTCACCTATCTCCTCATCCTGTCACCTATCTCTTCACCCTGTCACCTTATCTTCTCACCTTGTCAGCCATCTCCTCACCTTGTCACCTTATCTTCTCACCTTGTCAGCCATCTCCTCACCTTGTCACCTTATCTCCTCACCCTGTCAGCCATCTCCTCACCCTGTCACCTTATCTCCTCACCCTGTCACCTTATCTCCTCACCCTGTCACCTATCTCCACACCCTGTCACCTATCTCCTCACCCTGTCATCTATTCCCTCACCCTGTCATCTATTTCCTCACCCTGTCACATATCTCCTCACCTTGTCACCTTATCTCCTCACCCTGTCACCTTATCTCCTCACCCTGTCACCTTATCTCCTCACCCTGTCATCTATTTCCTCACCCTGTCATCTATTTCCTCACCCTGTCATCTATTTCCTCACCCTGTCACATATCTCCTCACCCTGTCACCTATCTCCACACCCTGTCACATATCTCCTCACCCTGTCATCTATTCCCTCACCCTGTCATCTATTTCCTCACCCTGTCACATATCTCCTCACCTTGTCACCTTATCTCCTCACCCTGTCACCTTATCTCCTCACCCTGTCACCTTATCTTCTCACCTTGTCAGCCATCTGCTCACCCTGTCACCTTATCTCCTCACCCTGTCATCTATTTCCTCACCCTGTCACCTATCTCCTGACCCTGTCATCTATCTCCTGACCCTGTCATCTATCTCCTCACCTTGTCACCTTATCTTCTCACCTTGTCAGCCATCTCCTCACCTTGTCACCTTATATCCTCACCCTGTCAGCCATCTCCTCACCCTGTCACCTTATCTCCTCACCCTGTCACCTTATCTCCTCACCCTGTCACCTATCTCCACACCCTGTCACCTATCTCCTCACCCTGTCATCTATTCCCTCACCCTGTCATCTATTTCCTCACCCTGTCACATATCTCCTCACCTTGTCACCTTATCTCCTCACCCTGTCACCTTATCTCCTCACCCTGTCACCTTATCTTCTCACCTTGTCAGCCATCTCCTCACCCTGTCACCTTATCTCCTCACCCTGTCATCTATTTCCTCACCCTGTCACCTATCTCCTGACCCTGTCATCTATCTCCTGACCCTGTCATCTATCTCCTCACCCTGTCATCCATCTCCTCACCCTGTCATCCATCTCCTCACCCTGTCACCTATCTCCTGACCCTGTCATCTATCTCCTCACCCTGTCACCTTATCTCCTCACCTTGTCATCCATCTCCTCACCCTGTCACCTATCTCCTCACCCTGTCACCTATCTCCTCACCCTGTCACCTTATCTTCTCACCCTGTCACCTATCTCCTCACCCTGTCATCTATTTCCTCACCCTGTCATCTATTTCCTCACCCTGTCACCTCATCTCTTCACCCTGTCACCTTATCTCCTCACCCTGTCATCTATTCCCTCACCCTGTCATCTATTTCCTCACCCTGTCACATATCTCCTCACCTTGTCACCTTATCTCCTCACCCTGTCACCTTATCTCCTCACCCTGTCACCTTATCTCCTCACCCTGTCATCTATTTCCTCACCCTGTCATCTATTTCCTCACCCTGTCACATATCTCCTCACCCTGTCACCTATCTCCACACCCTGTCACATATCTCCTCACCCTGTCACCTCATCTCTTCACCCTGTCACCTTATCTTCTCACCTTGTCAGCCATCTCCTCACCCTGTCACCTTATCTCCTCACCCTGTCATCTATTTCCTCACCCTGTCACCTATCTCCTGACCCTGTCATCTATCTCCTGACCCTGTCATCTATCTCCTCACCCTGTCATCCATCTCCTCACCCTGTCATCCATCTCCTCACCCTGTCACCTATCTCCTGACCCTGTCATCTATCTCCTCACCCTGTCACCTTATCTCCTCACCTTGTCATCCATCTCCTCACCCTGTCACCTATCTCCTCACCCTGTCACCTTATCTTCTCACCCTGTCACCTATCTCCTCACCCTGTCATCTATTTCCTCACCCTGTCATCTATTTCCTCACCCTGTCACCTCATCTCTTCACCCTGTCACCTTATCTTCTCACCCTGTCACATATCTCCTCACCCTGTCATCTATTTCCTCACCCTGTCATCTATTTCCTCACCCTGTCATCTATCTTCTCACCCTGTCATCTATTTCCTCACCCTGTCATCTATTTTCTCACCCTGTCACCCATCTCTTCACCCTGTCACCTTATCGTCTCACCCTGTCACCTATCTCCTGACCCTGTCATCTATCTCCTCACCCTGTCACCTTATCTCCTCACCCTGTCATCCATCTCCTCACCCTGTCACCTATCTCCTCATCCTATCACCTTATCTCCTCACCCTGTCATCTGTCTCCTCACCCTGTCATCTACCTGTTCATCCTGTCATTGACGCCACTCACCACCAACATCCTCACCCTCACTCTCTCGCTCCATCCCCTGTCGCCCCGTCCTGCACACCTCTGAGTAACGGTTTTAGGGCACGCCTCTAACCCCCTCCTAATTCCCCACAGCGGGCGTGTGATGGGTCCCACGTTCCACTTCAGCGTACCCAGGCTAGACTTTGCCGATGTGGCCTTTGGTGAGTGGCACTTTTGTGCATTAGCTCCAGTATTATTCAGTCTCTAACAGCCTCAAGTTTATGTGTGACCTTTTATGAATAGCAGTGTCTTACACAAGTAGAAGTTTTTAATGGCGCTCAAATGCCTGCAGAGTTCCACCCCTCATCTGTACACTAAATCACTGTCTGCATAAAGAATTGTCCCCCTATCAGATGATTCATTTTCCAACTGAAAAGTTACCTTGTGCTAAGTAGAGCGCATTATAGAGTGAAATTTATGAACACTACATTAAAATATGATTTCATCAGTGGGGAAAAAACCCAACAGCCAAGGGGTTAATTACTTAAGTTCATAAGTTCTTTTATACTTGCACATTGAATATACTCTTATCAGCACAACAGCATAGCACTATTATAATGGCGTAGCCCTACCCATAATTCTCTGCTGCCTGCTCCTTGTCAGGGATAATAAATTACAGATGGGAACTTTTCTCTTAGAAACCAGAGAGCTCTCCAGTAATAACAGAATGTTGTCAACAGCAAATAGTAGAATGCCAATGGGTAATTTGTGGATGCCTTCTGGCTGTACTCCCTTCAGCAATAAAGAGAACCTGGAAGTGTAGTCAGAAATTATCCACCAATCACTGCCCGAGTAGCTCTGTATCTCATTACCGATGTTCTCTCTGATTGGTGGAGCAGCTTTCTGGTTTCTATCCCTATTTTTTATTTATTCCTGCTTCCTGTTTTCCCAGGATTTCCCAAAACCCTCACATGCTGCCTGAACAACACCTCCCTGATACCCCTGACCTTTGGCCTGCGTATTCTGGGTGATGGCACGGGGCCCCCCAGCGTTGCCAGCACTGACCAAGTCTCTGACCTGAACCGCAGAGAGTGGGGTACAGGCGGTGCTCTCGCCATTCACCCCGTCGAGTTTACCATCGCCCCCAGCTCTGGGACGGTGCGTGCTCAGGGGGCCATCGACATCAAGGTGGGTTTCTGCCACTACTCTGTACACTCACACTGATCCCCTGTCCCTCACACTGATCCCCTGTCACTCACACTGATCCCCTGTCACTCACACTGATCCCCTGTCCCTCACACTGATCCCCTGTCACTCACACTGATCATCAGTCACTCACACTGATCCCCTGTCACTCACACTGATCCCCTGTCACTCACACTGATCCCCTGTCACTCACACTGATCCCCTGTCACTCACACTGATCCCATGTCACTCACACTGTTCGCCTGTCACTCACACTGATCCTCTGTCACTCACACTGATCCTCTGTCACTCAAACTGATCCCCTGTCACTCACACTGATCTTCTGTCACTCACACTGATCCCCTGTCACTCAAACGGATTCTCAGTCACACACACTGATCCCCTGTCACTCACACTGATCCCCTGTGGCTCAAACGGATCCCCTGTCACGCACACTGATCATCTGTCACTCACACTGATCCCCTGTCACTCACACTGATCCCCTGTCACTCAAACTGATCCCCAGTCACTCACATTTATCCCCTGTCACTCATATAAGAAAAAGTAGCAAACAAACTTAATAAACAAACAGGGACTGCAGTTTGAGGTGATAATTTAAGCTCAATCACTAATGCAGGCTGAAAATGGCTAGAATCAGATAGTGCTGAACTAATCTCACAAAACGCCCTGGAAATAGAGTGTCTGGTGTCAAGATGCACTTAAAAAAAAAAAAACAGACAACCTCAAAACCAGACAAAACAAAACACAAAAACTAATAAGTCCTTAAAGTGTGAGAAAATATCAGAACATCTGATGGCATCGGATTTCACTCAGCCCCCCCCCCCATCTTCGCCAGAACCCGTCCTTTTGCAGTCCGCCAGCCTTATTGCGTGTACCTGTCACCTGCTGGTCTTTTCCCTCCAGCCTAATCTGCAGAATCTTCCAGAGCTTTGTCAGGGGTGTCGCCTCGCCCCCGCGGAACCGCAATTAACCGGCTCTGCGCTCCGCCGAATGACAGCGCGCTCGATCTAACCTTTCATTTGCTCTTCTACAGGGAACGAATAGAATATGTATGAGTGAGGGGGGGGTGCTGGAGCTGAGCCCCCTGACAGACCGTGAGTCTCCCCTCAGTTTTCAGGGGTGCTCACTCTTGTCACCCATAGGGGCTGTGTACCGCACCGCTCGGTAACATAGCGTAGCGGGTGTCTCAGCGTGCCCCCTCCCCATGCGGTGGGTGATGTATGTGCAGTTCCGCTGTGTCGATGGGATCGATGGTGGGCCACCGGCCCATCAGCCTGATTGATCTTTCTGCAAAGTGCTTGCATGCCGTCGTTTTAGCGAGTTCTTTTTTTTCTCGAGCACTCGCGTGGCAGACATGTCGAGCGCGCATGTATCTGCTGTTATTATGACATTATAATGACATGTTTTACATTGTTTTGTGCTTATTCTTTCTCTGTTCCTTGTATGTTTTCATCCCCCTATCCCTTTGCCTTTTCTCTCTGCTCTGGTTCACTCTCCCTCCTTTTTCTGTCTGCCTCTTCTTTTCTCCCTGCTGTGGTTCATCCCCCTCTTTTCTCTGTCTGTCCCTCTGTCTCTCTCTCGTATAGGTGACTGTGCTCTTACACTCTGTCTGTCCCTCTCTCTCTCTCTTCTATAGGTAACTCTGTGCTCTAACACTGTGTCTGTCCCTCTCTCTCTCTCCTATAGGTGACTCTGTGCTCTAACACTGTGCGCTTGTACAGTTCAGCTCTGGTGGTTGATGTTCAGGGTGTAGGAGAGGAGGTGCTGGCCCTCCCCGTCACCGCAAGGTAGCCATGGCAACACAGACACGGAACGTCTCTAACACACAGAACTCACTCTACAGTATAACACACATATTCACTCTACACTGTAACACACATACTGTAACTCACTCTACAATATAAAACACAGAACTTAACTGTGTTAACAACAAGTAATGACAGAACCCAGAAAACCCTGTGGCACTCAGACAGACCCAATACTGTCTCACACTGACCCTATACTGTCTCACACTGACCCTAAACTGTCTTAGACAGACCTTTTAATAGACTTTCTGTTTTTTTGTGCCCCCCCACCCTTCCCGTTCTCTCCCAGGTGTGTGGTGCCCCCTGTGCTTCTCGACCCCCCAGTGCTGGAGTTTGAGAGGTGCTTTCTGGGTCACCCCTACCACCAGTCTGTGAAGCTGACCAATGAGAGCGACCTGCCTGTCTGTTATGGCCTTCTGTCCCAGGTCAGTTAGTCTGCTATGGCCTTCTGTCCCAGGTCAGTTAGTCTGCTATTGCCTTCTGTCCCAGGTCAGTTAGTGTGCTATGGCCTTCTGTCCCAGGTCAGTTAGTCTGTTATGGGCTTCTGTCTCAGGTCAGTTAGTCTGTTATGGGCTTCTGTCCCAGGTCAGTTAGTCTGTTATGGGCTTCTGTCCCAGGTCAGTTAGTCTGTTATGGGCTTCTGTCCCATGTCAGTTAGTCTGTTATGGGCTTCTGTCCCAGGTCAGTTAGTCTGTTATGGGCTTCTGTCTCAGGTCAGTTAGTCTGTAATGGGCTTCTGTCCCAGGTCAGTTAGTCTGCAATGGGCTTCTGTCCCAGGTCAGTTAGTCTGTTATGGGCTTCTGTCCCAGGTCAGTTAGGCTGGGAGTTTCCAGTAGAGCAGCTCAATCCTGGGAGGGTTCTGGAGGTTTTCGTCTGATTCCTGCACTCTTCTGTGTGTTTTCGGCAGGAGTACGAGGAGAGCCCCTCCGTGCTGTACTCTAGTCCCCACCCCCGGGGGGTCCTGGACCCCCTCAGCTCTGTGGAGCTCCCCCTGGTCCTGCAGGCCAAGGCTGTGCACCACCAGCAGGCCACTGCTGGCATTGCAGTGTTCGGCAGCCAGGAGCCTCCAATGGTGAGAGTCAGTACATGTGTCACACACAGTGTGTGTGTGTGTGTGTGTATATATAGTGTTGTTACTGTGTTTGTGTGTGGATAGGGTTGTTACTGTGTGTGTGTGTGTGTGTGTGAATAGGGGTAATACTGTGTGTGTGCAGGGTTGTTACTGTGTGTGTGTGTATGTATATTTCAGAGTGACTGAGTATGTTTTTTTTTTGTATGTGTGTGTGTAGTGGTGATGTGTGCTAATGGGTATATGTGTACATTTTTTTTTGCTGAATGTGTCTGTATTTGGAGCAATGGTTCTCCTGTCACTGAACTGAAAGACAGTAGAAGATGAGAGTTGGGGGTGTGTGTGTGTGTGTGTGTGTACCGAACGCATCATCACTGGACCTGCCTACCGGCATCGCACACAGGAAGCTCCTCAAATGCTGGCCGGAAGACATGATTTATAAATGTTCTGGGATTAGATGGCCGCCTCTCTCCCAGCTCAGAGCGTCTCATTTCTGCGGTGTCTCTCTCTCTCCTGTCTCTCTCAATAAACCCCCTGTTGTTGCGGTAACATGGAGGGAGGGGAGGGGGTGCAGGGTGGGTCTGAGAAAGCCTAACCATCTCTGCTCCCTCCCCCCTCCCCCCTCCCACACTCAGGACCTGCTCCTGTCCTGTACCGGTGAGGGCCCTGTGGTCCACATTAGCGCCGCGGAGGTGGATTTCGGCAGCGTCCCGGTTCTGACGGACGTTTCCAGGACGCTGCGGCTCTCGAACCAGTCCCCTGTCCCGGCCAGCTTCCAGGCACACATGGTAGGTACAGCCCTCCAGCGCCAAGCCTGCTGGGACATTAAAACATCTCCTCCTTCTCCTCCATCTCCTTCCTTCCTCTCCCGGGAACCTGCAGACAGATGTCCTCTGTCCTCTGCTTTTCTTTCTCAGTTTTTTTCTCTCTCGCTCTCCTTCTCTCTCTAAATCCTCATCCCCCCGTCTCAAAATACCTGCTTCAGTTCATCACTCTAGCTTCAATGAAATTTCGCGTAATTGAGTGTTTAATTAATTATCCCGCTCGCTCCCTGCCCTCGTTTGGGCCTTGTGGATAATTAGCCAGCTGCGTCTACCAGAAGGAGCTCTGGGGCCTCGTCCGAGCCCTTTTATCAGGAGCGGAGCGGCTGGTGAAACGTCGGAACAGCCTTGAGCGCCTTAACCACCCCATCACCCCTCACCAAAACCCCCAGCCCCACCCAACTTCCAAATCCCCATCACAGAAAGGTGAAATATACTGTACTGCACTGCAGTCATAGCCTAGCCAGCCAGGTTATACTGTGTGTGCTTACATGCACGTATGTTATAATACATGCACAGCTCTCATTGCATGTTTAACCCTTTAACAAACCCCCCCGTGACTTCTTCTCAACTGAACATTCTAATGCTGATGTAACAATCACGACTGGTAACTTGAAAGCAATGGAGTTCTAGAATACTGACTTAGAATTTTAGAGAGAAAAAAACGTTCCGTAAAAAGCTGCTCTTCAAAGGGTTAATTGTTATCCCCACTCTCACAGGTATCCCTACCTCTTTTCCCCCCTACTTTTCTTGTCTGTATGAAGAGACCTGCGCTGTTATTGTAATCTTTGGCAGCAAGATGTAGTGTGTCAAGCGTGCCATAATATGGCCATTTGGCCCATATGGTATGCTAGTACAGAAAGCTTTAAAGAGATACCGCAGAGCCTTTTCTAAGGCCTTTTTTACCGCTTCAATTTGAACTGGAACTTGTGAGTAGCTGTGGTCATATGACGATGTTCCCACGTAGTCATATTATGAATATTCATACAGTCAAGGAGTGGAAGGGTGTCTGACTCAGTTTTGAACAAACGGAGCACGCACGAGAAGCCCTCACCCATTTTTATGTTAAGGATCTTGTGACGTCATGAATCCCCGGAAACCAGCGTATTGGTAAGCCTACACAAAAACTCACAAAAAACTAAACATGAGATTTTCGGACATAAACAGTTGTGTATGATCATATTCTAACCCAAAACATCAGTTTTCAACGGGAAAAGTCGGTTTTTGACGGCAGTATCACTTTAATACAGGCCGTATGCTAACGCTGCTTCGCTTTAATACAGGCCATATGCTAATGCGGTCTCTGCTTTAAAACAGGTCGTATGCTAACATGGTCCCCGCTAAACGTGAGCCTACAATGAGCTACATGCGGAAAATTTAACTTTTTTTCCTTGGTGCAGTGATTGTAGCAGAATCATTCCTGATGGAGCCTCTCTCCATGCGGTTTACCCAGGTTATTAGGCATTCTCTATCAGTATTCAAAGTAATGCTTTACTGTCTATCATTGCTCAGTCTGCTCAGAGTTTGTCGGTCTGTTTATCATGTTAGGACCCAGCGTCTTTCCTTGTAAGTCAGGACAATGAAGGAACTCATCAACACAAACACTTTATGAGGAAAAAGTCCATATTTTCTGTGAGGGCATATCTCTTTGTTCCAGAACGACACATGCTTTTGCTCAACCACTCGCGTCATTAGTCACACCCGAGGCACCTAGATGTCCGGTCAGGGAGGTCAGAGGCCTGTCCATTCTTGGCCTTTGCCCTCCTGCCATACAATTTACAACGATCAGCCCTCACCCACTATACCAAATAATTGATCAATACACACGCATGCGTAATTATTCTTAAAGGACAAAACTCAGAACCCATCAGGCACAAACACCAGAATTCACATTGTCAGTCATGTAGTGATTGGGGAATGAGGAACTGTGACACCAAAAGTGGGCGGAGCTACAATTCCCTGTCAGTCACTGATTTGTATGAACCAATCATAAGGTTTTTCTCTTCACAACCGCACAAAATTATTGGTTCAAATCAGTGAGTTACTGGTAGCACATGGTAGTCATGACACCACATTCTCTCATATGACTATGCTTATGCATGGCTGCTATGATTGCATGTTACCGTTATGATTAATACTATACACAATTTACACATTGCTCCCACAGTATTATTAGAAAGTGTCAGCTTGATTACATATTGGTGTTATTATTCCGCATTACGACTGAATTAGCCCTATAATTATATTGTTCATTGCCACTCTAATCACACATTTGCCCCCCTTTGATTATGTGTTACTACTATAATAACACATTTCTACAATAGATTGATATTGCTAATATGATTACTCATTGCTGTTTTAATTGTTGACTGGCATGAACAAATTAATTTCCTCTGAAGTTGAAACAGCCAAATCAAATTTTTCTTAGAAAGAATATTCTCAATTTTCTAATTAAAATTTGCATTTCACTGGATGCTGTGGTTTTTCTGCATGTTTGCTTTTGTACCCTGCAGTGGTTTTATTAAACACACATACCTGCACACACACCTTATGTACACACACTCACAAACACACACCTTATTAAACACACATACCTGCACACACACCTTATGTACACACACTCACAAACACACACCTTATTAAACACACATACCTGCACACACACCTTATGTACACACACTCACACACACACACCTTATTAAACACACATACCTGCACACACACCTTATGTACACACACTCACAAACACACACATACCTGCACACACACCTTATGTACACACACTCACACACACACACACCTTATTAAACACACATACCTGCACACACACCTTATGTACACACGCTCACACACATACACACCTTATTAAACACACATACCTGCACACACACCTTATGTACACACACTCACACACACACACACCTTATTAAACACACATACCAGCACACACACCTTATGTACACACACTCACACACACACACCTTATTAAACACACATACCTGCACACACACCTTATGTACACACACTCACACACACACCTTATGTACACACACTCACACACATACCTGCACACACACCTTATGTACACACACTCACACATCTTATGTACACACACTCACACTCACACACACACACACACACACACCTTATGTACACACACTCACACACACATACCTGCAGACACCTTATGTACACACACTCACACACACATACCTGCACACACACCTTATGTACACACACTCACACACACAGAACTTATGTACACACACTCACACACACACACCTTATGTACACACACTCACACACACAGACCTTATGTACACACACTCACACACACACACACCTTATGTACACACACTCATACACACTCACCTTATGTACACACACCAACACACTCACTTTATATACACACACTAACACACACACCTTATGTACACACACTCACACACACAGAACTTATGTACACACACTCACACACACACACTTTATGTACACACACACACACACAGAACTTCTTTACACACACTCACACACACACAAAACAGATTCACACACACACACACCTTATGTACACACACTCACACACACAGACCTTATGTACACACACACACACACAGACCTTATGTACACACACACACCTTATGTACACACACTCATACACACTCACCTTATGTACACACACCAACACACTCACTTTATATACACACACTAACACACACACCTTATGTACACACACTAACACACACACACCTTATGTACACACACTAACACACACATCTTATGTACTCACACACACACACACACACACACCATACATACACACACTAACACACGCACCTTACATGCACACACTAACACCCACACCTTAGGTACACACACCAACACACGCACTTTACATACACACACTAACACACGCATCTTACATGCACACACAGGCACACTCCTCACACTCTTAGTTTTTGCTCTTGTTTGCAGTCCAGCACATGGGATAGGAGTGAAGGGGGGGTGATTTATGGTGGAGAGGGTGGACAGGGCCGGGCCCAGTGGATCCGATACTGTCTGAAAGAAAGAGGGGTCTGGTACAGAGCAGCAGGTTCATTGGCCGCGCCCTCTGTCCTCCTGTCAGAAGCCAGCACAACCAGGACTGTTATATAGCTATCAAAGGCTGCTATCATAGGCTGCTATCAAAGGCTGTGAACGGGTACCGAAGCAATTTAGCGAGATTTGATTTAGACACAGCATTGTTTTTTTTTTTACTGTCCTACTGCGGAAGCGGTCATCAATCTTGAGCGGAGGCATGTTAGGGTGTGAGCTGAGTTTTAGGCAACACCCTTTCCTTCCTCCACATTGGTTTACAAATTCATAGATTACCACCTTGGTGTCAGCGAGGGTTTAGCATTTTAGAGGCATTCTAGTTACTTAAGAGTTTGTTTAAATTGCTAGCGGATTTTGGAGACTAATCCATTCACTTTCAATAGAGCATCTTTGCTTATTACAGTCCAGATACCCGTAGTACCAGGATTTGTGATTTTGTGACATATTGTAATGAGGAAGCATCTCCGTGTCTCTCTCCCTCTGTCACTTTTTTAATATATATTATTTATGCAGAATCAACTCTTTTACATGAATATGCAAGTTGTTGAGTCATCAGAAAACCTCTGCAGTTCTAGATTAAAATAATAAAATAAATCCAATTCTATTTTCTGACTGCTCCCAATGGTAGGGTGCTGAGGGGGGTAAACAGAATGTAAGGTTGTGGGTTTTGTGTGAAAATGCTCTATAGTGGCGTGACAAACTTGCAGTTTCTGCACACAGTTCAGTCAGACTGACCGAATTAAAGATGGATGTCAGCTCAAAGAGGGTCTTAGGGACGTAGCAAACCGTTACACACCATCTAGATCAGGGGTGTCAAACTCGACTCCTGTAGGGCCGCAGTGTCTGCTGGTTTTTGGTGTGTTTCAGCACAAGTGATTAATTTAAGTCCTTGAATGGCTAAACTAGAGTCCACACAACTTGTTCTCAAGGCCTTAATTGGCTGCTGATTGAAAGGAAACCACAAAAACCTGCAGACACTGTGGCCCTCCAGGACTGGAGGTTGACACTCCTGATCTAGATCAAAGAAGTGTTCCACTGTGGGAAGAGCTTCCTTCTTTAACTCATTTTCAGTATCCATGGCGATGGGTTGATCCTTTGTGAGGTCACAAACAAAGTTGGTAAGAGCAGAGTCATTTAAAGTTTTTCCAGGGGTGAATTGCTTGTGATACCCCATCTTATGTTGCTCAATTGCTTTGCAGCGATCCCGACATACAGTCAACTCAGGAATTATTGGCACTCTTCAGGAAAATCAGCAAAAATATGTTTGTGCCCAAAATATGACTCATTGCGTTGTAACAGTGTTGTTAATTTTTTACAGCCATATTTTGCCCCTTTGTCATGAAGTTGACTGTAAATTTATGAATTTTAAAACTTCATGTTTATACCCTTTAATGAGATGAGAAGTTTTACAGCATGTGGCATGCTTTGCTGATGCCAATTTGTATTTGTGCAATCATTCATATCCATATTTTCTGACTGTTGAATTTTATTCATGGACGGTGCATCACCAAAGGGATTTACGTAGCTCTTTAATGCGTCTGTGATGCGATTATTGGAATTATAGCACCGCTCGCGGTCTCCTTGTGGAGTCCGGCCCCCTCCCGCTCACAGCGCCTGCTGTTCCCGCCCTCCATCCTTGCTCTTTAACCTCAGCCTCCATGCTATAGGTACTCACAAGTCCCAGTGGTTCAGTTAGCGGAGCTGGCCCTCGTTCCCCAGGAGGTGCCCCCGGAGAGCCCGCACTTTACCCAGGTGTGCTGCGCCGAAGCCGCCGCGCTGTAAATGAGCCCGTGTGAAATTACACACGCTTCTCATCCTGAGTCTGCTTTTCCAAAAGATTAACAGCGTTCTTCTCCTCAGTAGCCTTCTGGATAATTAAGAGCACAACATTAATGTGCCTTTTATACACGAACGCTGTATTCACACAAGATTAGTTTTGTTTGCCACCTGGAATAAAAATTACTTTTGACTAGCTGACGAAAATGATTCAATTTATTTATTTCTTTTTTTGTGCTGTCTTACATCACCAAAGGCAACTCCACAGTGCACTAAATCTACAATAATGATAGCAACAAGAATAATAGCAACAATTAATAATTAATATCATCGTTATTGCTATGATTCAGTACTTGAATGGTGCCATGTGGTCTGGCTTTGGTTTTGCCTGCACTAGGGTACTTTTCTCACATAGCGGAACCCCCATTCTCACATAGCGGAACCCCCATTCTCACATACAGGAACCCCCATTATCACATAGAGGAACCCCCATTATCACATACAGGAACCCCCATTCTCACATAGCGGAACCCCCATTCTCACATAGCGGAACCCCCATTCTCACATACAGGAACCCCCATTATCACATAGAGGAACCCCCATTCTCATACGGGAACCCTCATCTTCGCATGCAGGAACCTCCATTCTCACATAGCGGAACCCCCGGTCTCACATAGAGGAACCCCCGTTCTGTCTGGCACCGGGAGAAGGTCCCCTCTTAAAGCGACGGCGTCAGGCAGCCGGTCAGGCTTTCCTGTCACGGACACTTACTTTTCAATTATTGAGCTGTTTATTTAGGAGGAATGCAAATGCAGTATTAATGTTGCTGAGTTATTTCAGCTGACTCTGTGAATGTGCCTGTCTCTGTGTACGGGATAGCCTGGGGGGTAGGGGTAGGGGTAGGGGTAGGGCTTGGGGGAGGGGGGTGGAAGAGGGTAGAGTCAGGAATGAAGGTAGAGGAGGAGAGGAGAGGGCTGCTGGGGCGTCAGTGGTATGAGGAGTGTTACCTTGTCCCGGTAAGGGAAAGGAAGTGGGGGGGAGACTAAGGAGGCGCGGGCCCAGATGGAGCCTCCCTGGCGGTTCCAATGTGTGAAACTGAAGTTGGGCTTTCACGCTGGGCGGCAGTAGAGTATAATGGTAGCACACTGCTGTTGCACCCTTGAGCTAACTGGATTCAGTATATGTGCTTAACTGAAGTCAGTATATATCCAGCTGTATACATGGATACAACAAATGGGTGTAAAAAATCCAAAAGTTGTGTAAATTGCTCTGGATTCGAGCATCTGCTAAATGCCTGTAATGCAATGCCGTGTTGCTAAAGTCCTGTAATGTAATGTAACATAACGTAGTATACTCCTATAGGTAGACTCCCTTGTGTTTGTGTGGGAGTCATTCTGCAGCTGCAGCTTCCAGGAGGAACTAAACGCGAAAGTCTAATCACTCGGTGAAAGAATACGCGGCTCGAGAGCCAAAAGCCAACGCCACACTAGCACTCGAGTGACCAGCCAAGCTGAACACCATCCAATTTGCACTTATTTGACATGAACAACTAAGAATTAACCAGCTGAAACTAGAGAAGTAATAACAAACTAACGAGTGTACTAACATGCCAATGAAGCAGCCGAACCGGCGCCATACACCACTGACTGTAAAGTGGCAAAGCTTAAGCTGTTCTAGAACAGTGCCTTCAGCTCACCTGATGTCGGTGCGCCGGCCTGTGTTTCCATGGCAGCAGGTTTAGTGCTGGTGTCATTGAGCTCCGTGCTGATCTTCTGGGTAAATTGGCAGCAGGCGCTAGTACAGCCCCCTCTGGCCCTTTTTCGGAATCCCCACATCCACCATCCACTGCATGCTGTTGACACAAAGGGTCAATAGTGAGCGATTAAGGCCTTATGTTTGGGACCCTCTCCTCTCAGTCAGATAACACTAAGGCACTATGGCTTATGTCCCACGGCCATGATTTGCGCTCTTGGGCATTGATTATAGGCTCGTAATATTGGCAGTAACGATATTCCTCCAGAAGAGGTCAAAGTTGCAGTGAGGGGGTGCGGTTATGTAGGCAACACTTTATGCTGAGTCAACTTTAATTAGGTGTACGATTCTCACGAATGCCTCGCAAAACAACGTGAAAGACTAGTGTGCGTGCAGGTTGTGTATGCGTGTACACGTGTACAAATGCCCCCCCCTCTGTTTTCTTCAAAATTTATACATTTATTTGTTTATTTTTTTAATTATTATAATTTTTTGGCCCCGCACTGAAATTATTCCAGCATGCCTGTTGTTGACTGTTGTATTTCCAAAGTAAAATGAAACTGCCTTGAAAGATACAGATACAATGGCCAGCTAATGCAGAACTTAATAAAAATAACAAAAATAATAATTCTACACAGAAATAGCTGCAGTGGCAGGAGCGAGTTTGGTAGAGGTATACAGAGGTCATAATGACATAATGACCTCTACCCGCTAATCTTTGACTGCAATTGGCTGGTAATTTGACTGTGGAGATACCTCCCAAGGTAATGGTGGCATTGACCAAGCTAACAGACAGTCGCTCGGCATGTTCAGTAGTCTCGCCCAAATGTTCTTCTCAAAATCATCTGGGCAAATGTGATAAAAGCACCCACCCCGTTGTAGTAAAGCAGGAAACTGGAGCATGTGCAGTATATCTCTGCACTCACTACATGTACATAGTTGGCTGAGAGCTCATTTTAATCAGGACAGCTTCTCTTCTGCAAATAAAATAAAAAACTTGGTGGAATTTTTTCTTTTAAAACTGCATTAGCATGCTCTCCGTCTCTCATTAGAGTCAGTTTATTGGGGAACGGCTTCCTGGAGTGAATAAACGATGCAAAATTGGGGTGCCACGGGGCTGCAGAGAAGGCAGTTTCCTATGAAAAACAGGCACTTCCTGTTGTAATTGGTAACCGTGCTTTTTTGTTCTTTTAGAATTTGAAATGTGTTTTTTTTTTCTGGGTGGGCAGGAAAGGGGAAACCAGGAAGCAAGCGACACATTTTCACGCCATGAATTATTGATGTTGGAACACCTTAAAAGGATACCGACATCCTCACAAGAGAGTTAGGTGCGCCTTACCGTACCCACAAATGCCTGTAGCTAGTTTCCTTTGGGTAGAGCCATATTGTTTTGTAGATAAAAGTACCCCCATTTCCTCTCTCTCTCTCTCTCTCTCTCTCTCTCTCTCCACGTGGAGCTGCTTGCTGGAAAGCTCTACCGTTTCACCCGATTTCACACCCAAACAGGGGGTATCCTACTGTTTCACCCCTGATTTTACACCCAAACAGGAGGTGGTATCCAACTGTTTCACCTCTGATTTCACACCTAAAGAGGAGGCGGTGTTCTACCAATCTCACCACTGATTTCACACCCGTAGAGGAGGCGGTATCCTACAGTTTCAGGTAATCCTGGCACAGAAGACAGCCTTGCGTAACGGGCAGTTAATCAGAGAAACACGCAGGTGGGAAATGTGCTCGCCCCTGCAGATTACTAATCTGGGAAGCCCAATTAAAAGTTTATGCGCGAGACATCAATTTGGAGCATTGCCTTTTTCTTTATGGAAATTGATTTTTAATTCTGGTTGCGTGGAGTGCTGAGACGGAGCTGTCGGTGATTATGAGATTCACTTAGGTGGGGGGTGTGGTATCTGCTGATGCAGATGGGAGAAATGATGAAGGGGACGTCTAGGAGGGGTGTCAGTTAATTGAGAGTATAACCTATCCCCTGTGCATATCATCTGGTGCCAAGCAGTTCTGTGGAGGGCTGTGAAAGGATGTCTGTCTGTCTGTCTGCCTGTTTGTTTCTGTAGTGAGGCTGGAGAATTCTGTTAATCTGTTGCACTATGGGAGTACTGTCCGTCTGTCTGTCTTGTCTGTCTGTCTGACCGATATCTGCGGGTCACATAGGAGTGTGCTGTCAGCCCGTTTGCATTTAACTAAGGCGAGGCATGAAACTTATGCCGGTCTGTCTGTCTGTCCACCTGTCTGTATGCCATTTTGTTTGTTTCCAAGGCAGGAGTGTGCAGTCTGTCTGTCTGTCTTTTTCTATGGTGAGGTGCCTGTCTGTCTGTCTGGGCAGCATCACTTGGGCTGTAGTTGGAGGTGCAGATTAAAATATTGGTTGTCCGTGGAGACGTGAGAATGGAGCAGGGGGTGTCAAAATTGGGGAGGGGGGGTTAGGAATTGATGATTGGTCGTAGTAGCAGGAGAGGCATGGTGCTTGTCAGTGCTTTCCTTGAACACAGTGGTCCAATCAGAACTTTACCGCTAATTACAAACTACGACCCTGGAACCACATCGATCTGGTCTGAATCAGGTCAGTCTTGGCTGTGGAGTAAATCTGATATTGACCCAGTTCCTCCATCTTAAGGGTTCATTTTACATTGTGATTAGCAGGTTGGTCAATATTGCAATGAGGCCCATAAGGAGAGCCCTGTGCCGTGTTCTAGAGACTAACACAGTATCACGCCGTACATCGCCCTTCTTTTGTTAGATTGTCTCAATGTTACGGCAATGTTGCAGGCACGCTAAAGGCAGAGACGTGTTGGCTGTCCCAAATAATTAAAAGACTGGAGATGCTAATTCAAACAGCTCAGAACTAAAAAAATAAAATTTTAAAAACAGCATCTGTGGCAGGCAGCCATTTGCATTTAACCAGCTGCAATATCAAAAGGAAGAATAATCTTCACTTACTCTGCATAATAATTTCCATCATTTTTTTGTTTGTGTCCCCCCCCACACCCCGTAAACGTTGTGTGTTTTGAGGCTTTTCCGAGCGATAGCGCGACAGAACAGACGCTGCCTCAGTCCGTCTCATTACCGCTGCGATATGCTACGGCAAACACAACCTCTTTAATGCCGCTCCAATTACCGCCATCGCAGACGGGGGAGGACAGAGGACAAGCGGCTTGCGGATGTCCTTGATTGTGTCGTTTATTGTTTTCCTGGAATTGTGTTTGATGAACGCGCTAATAATTTTGACGGGATTTAGAACTCCTTTAAGGAGAAAATCGAGTTACAGGACCTATGTAAAGGATTTAGCATCGTTCTGTATTCATTGTCAAATTATATAGTGTTATTACTTTTTGTGTGCACTAAAGACTGCAATACGCAGCCTGTTTTGATATTTTACTCAGGACAACAAGCTTCAAGGTACAACAGCAACCTTCTGCCTCAGAAGGAAACTTAAGCGAGAGACTGAAGAGCCCTCAGTGATCTGACCACTGCTCCACACTGCTGCTCTGACCACTCCTCCACACCGCTGCTCTGACCACTGCCCCACATTACTGCCCCTCCTTGCCTTCCCATCTCCCAGCGTGTGTGAGAGCGGTTTGAGTGTAAATGTATCGAACCTTTAGCTTCACACAGTGCTTGTTTATCAGCTCCTCCAGGTCTCCATGGATAACAGTGTGTAATTCACAGGCCTTTGAAGTCTCTGTACAAACCGTCAGTGTTCTCTGCTTTCTCCAGCCCCAAGGCATCATGGTCTCTCATGGAAACTAACAAAAACAGACACAATGCAGAGACACACAGAAAAGGAGAATAACAGGAAGGCTCTGACTAAAAAAAGCTTGCTTTGGTCTCGGAGGACCTCAAAGACTGCATTTGCACAGGGCCCAGAATTGTGTGCTACACGCTTGCTTCCAAGGAGCCTACCTGGTCAGGTGCTTCCATCAATTTTGGGGGGGTTGTTTTGTACACTTAAGGCAGTTATGAGGATGGCCAGATGTGTAGGGTAATTACAGAATTATTGCTTTAAAGCTTTAGTTGCATTAAGTAAAATCTACCCAATCCATATTTTCACCAGTATTCAGAACAAAATTATATGAATTTAAGCGGGTTCGCTGTGCATAAGGTTTTTTCCATTGCCTACGGTTAAACAACGGAGATAAATGTCACCATGTTAACTGAATTTGAACCATAGTATTTTTCATCCTTCATATTTTTTTAATTACAGTGACAAGGTTTCATACTCTCAGTTATTAAAACCCAGCTGATTTCACCTGTTATTCCATAACTGAACAAAACGATTTAAAGAGAACTAAGCATCTCATTAGAAATGAAAACAAATTTGCAGCAGGTTACACAATTAATTCACAATTAATTTTAATGCCATTCTCTGCATGTGTGCTGCATGTTCTCTGTTTCCCCTGCTGTAAATCGCACGTTTCACGGTCTTAAAGTGGATTGTTTTAAAGCATTACGCTACGAGTAAAACAGGTTGGTCGCATTTCCATAAGCAGGACATTATAAAACAAGGGGAAATATGCGTGAACATATGGGTTGCCAACCTGACAGCTTTATTGTATTTAGTGTAATCATTAAGGCAAAAATAACGGTATTTATGATATTAATCAATATTACTATGCAGGTAGCCTAATGAACTTCGGATGAAGCTTGAACTTCGAGAACTCTGTGAGAACAGCCTCATGGAATTGATGTTTGACACTTTCATTGCATAATCAAACAAAATTTGTTGAACAAGCAGGCTAATTTGGCTTTTCTTAGGTGAGACTGAAGCCATTGATAGCTTATTCTCAGCTGTTGCAGGTGTTTTTAACGTAATGTAACCACATATATTTTGTAAAATAGCATCCCTGTCTGGAATTACCTACCTCATAGACTAATGGTTAGTCTGAATAATATTGATCATACTATTGATCCATTTAGCCTATTTCTTTATAGCTAAAAAAAAAGCAGGCTTTTAAAGGGAATGGGATATGACATTTTGATTGGTTTATTGCATGACCCCTGAACAGACCCCGGTAATGTCAGTATGGTTCCAGGTGTGTAACAGACCCCTGTAATGTCAGTATGA
The DNA here is from genome assembly GCA_022702515.1 of Ilyophis sp. 1 JC-2022. NCBI lineage: Eukaryota > Metazoa > Chordata > Actinopteri > Anguilliformes > Synaphobranchidae > Ilyophis > Ilyophis sp. 1 JC-2022. Next base: position 47,282,848 of record CM040400.1, on the reverse strand, counting down.
TTCCAGGTGTGTAACAGACCACTGTAATGTCAGTATGATTCCAGGTGTGTGACAGACCCTTGTAATGTCAGTATGATTCCAGGTGTGTAACAGACCACTGTAATGTCAGTATGATTCCAGGTGTGTGACAGACCCTTGTAATGTCAGTATGATTCCAGGTGTGTAACAGACCCCTGTAATGTCAGTATGATTCCAGGTGTGTAACAGACCCCTGTAATGTCAGTATGATTCTAGGTGTGTAACAGGTCCCTGTAATGTCAGTATGATTCCAGGTGTGTAACAGACCCCTGTAATGTCAGTATGATTCTAGGTGTGTAACAGGTCCCTGTAATGTCAGTATGATTGCAGGTGTGTAACAGACCCCTGTAATGTTCTTGCATGGTTACAGGTGCGTAGTAGGTCTCTTTGGCGGGTGGAGCCCAGCGAGGGAGAGGTTCCCCCAGAGGGTGAGGTGGAGCTGAAGCTGCTCGCTCACCTGGATGACACCCTGCGCTTCCAGGACAAGCTGAACCTGGCCGTCCAGGACAGCCGCACCCACACCATTCCTGTCTGTGCCACAGGGAAGGGCACCACTATCGTCTCAGACCGCCCCTTCTCCCCCAGCCTAGACCTGGGAGCCCACTTCAGGTAGGACAATGTGTGTGTTTGAGTGTGTGTGCAGGGTTGTTATTGTGTTTGTGTGTGTCTGTGTGTGTGTGTTTCTGTGCACACTCACATGCTTCCGTATGAGCCCTTTCATCCACAGTCTGATTTGCAGGGCTCCGTTAGACGACAGAGGCGTTGGGTAGATCCCTCATTCATAAGACGCCCACAGAGATAACTCTTTTTGCCTTGTATTGATAAACAATAAAAGTGTCATATAAGCTGTCTTCCTGCTGTCACCCACCTTACGGCAGAGTATAAGCCCCGGTGAAATATCACCTGAAGGTGGGGAACAGAGAGCTTGTGAAGGAGGCTGTTAGTTGTGAGATAATAGGAAATGTGAGGGATGGCTGTATAATGTGGTCAGTCTCCCAAAGTCAGCATGCGGCTCGCTAACCCCTGCTGACACTGAGCGAGACGCCGCAGGACTGGATCACTGGAGGAGTCATTTTCACAGGCTGTATCACACACACACACGCTGTAGCGGAAGTGTTGCCATCTGAAAGTCTTCATTTTGGCTGTGAAATGAAACTGTGTGACACCGTCCTGTCCCCCCACCCCCCTCTACCCATCAGCTCAGGCCCCTGTCAGTACCACTTCAGACTGACCAATCGCGGCCGGCGCTCCCACCAGCTCTACTGGATGACAGAGGGCTTTCCTCAGTTTCGTCGCCGGGGCAACCCGGCCTCTCAGGGCAGCGGTGCTCGGGAGGGCAAGCGACGCGACCCCCTGACCCCCCCCGCCCCCCCAGAGGACGGGCCGGTGTTCAGCCTGCACCCCATGCGCGTGGAGCTGCCCCCCGGTCGCTCAGTGGACATGCTGCTGGAGGGGTCTTCACAAACCCCAAAGGTGAGGCCTTCCGGAAAAAAAAACACTCCAACTTACGCTGATCACGTAAAACACACTTACTGGAGCTTAACGCCAGGGTCAGGTGTTGGTTCAGTAGCAGCGGTGCTGATTCCTGGAGAGACAATGATATTGATGATGATTTAGCTGGATAACTGCACTGAGGAAAACCCAGAACAGCTCTTTTTACTTCAGTCCATGTTCCAGATTTACAGGGGTTCCAGGTTTTACTGAATTAACTCTGTAATCCTGCTTCGTAGTAAACCCTCCTGGTGACCTGAGTTAGCTGTGTGATCAACTGCTTTAACTGATCACTTGCTGTGTTACTCAAGTGCTGAGAAACTACAAAAACCAGCAGACCCTGTGGCTCTCCAGGACCAGGATTGAGGATCGCTGTGTTAATTCTGTGGGAAACACTTCATGGAATTAAGAAAACATATTGTGTTGGACTGTGTAACTCTTTAGTTTATGTTTATATTGAGCACATATAATATGTTACTGATACTTGTCTGAGTTATTTAACTGTATTGATTATGCTTGCCTTTCCTATGCACTAAGTGAGGGTTAGGGTTAGAAGGTAACATCTCCATCTCTTTTATGTTGGACTGTACTAATTGAGTTTGTACAGGAGGGTTGTGTCTCAGGCATAAGTCCTATCGAGATGAGGAGCGGCACAGTTTTTCAACCCCCTCCCATGTTTCTGAAGCATCTGATAAAACTGCCAATTTTGTTTGTCATGGAACAGAAAATTAAAGTTAACTTTCATTCATTGGTTTCCTGGATGTTCGCCTTTAGCGTGAGCAGTGGCTGTTTGGCAGGAAGCCGCTACGCCAGGCTCTGGCACACATAGACGTTTTTCTTCACTTTTCTGAGAGTGAAACACAACTGGCGTCTTCTACGAGAGCGATAGTGCATTCAGTGCTCACAGGCCAAAGCAAAGCCAGCTGAGCAGCAGATTCTCAGGTGGAACAAATGCGACAGTCACTGCTGTGGCTGCTGTGAATGAAAGCTTGCAGGCGAGCCTGGGATTGGTAGCTGTATTGGGAGGGAGAAGCCGGCCTAACGCTTGGCTTACCCAGGCCATGTGGAACAGCGGCTGCGTTCAGGAGCCTCTCTGTCTCTGTATGGATTTCCCAGCCAGTAGGAGAGGCAGTGAGAGGTAGTGATAAGGCTGCAGGTCTGTGGACTGATTCCTGTGCCTGCACACACAGGTTACACACACAGACACACACACACACACACACACACACATACTACCCTGTCTTCCTCCTGGAGATTACCACAGTATCACCTTCGGCCTTCTAATGAGCCTCAGGGTTCACTGGACTGTAACACAGAGTGTGTGTGTGTGTGTGTGTGTGTGTTTGTCTATGTTTTGTGTGTGTGCGTATGTGTGTGTTTGTGCGTGTGTTCTCCTAGTTGGTGCAGGAGCGGCTGGTGTGCCAGGCCATTGTGGGACAGCAGAGCGGGAAGGACAGGATCATGGCGGTGGACGTCAGGTGCCAGTTTGTGTCTCCAGTTCTGGATCTCTCCCCTCAGGAGCTGCGTTTCTATGTGGAGAAGGTGTGTGTTTCATCTCTGTCACCATCCCAATCTGCTTCTCTCTCCTCCCTCCGCCTCACTCTTTATTTCTGCTCGAAAAACAAGACAAAAACAAGGCCTCAATCTAGGTCATCCGCCAGCGTTTTCTACCACTTTCCCAACACTCCGTCAAGCTCAGACTAATAGCGCCATGCTTATTGCATAATCCCCTCAAACGCCGCCTCTCAAATCTGTCCTTTGTTTTGCGATGCGGAAAAGCACAGTGAAACCATTGCGCCGTTTCTCCTTGGCTGGGCGCAGACATGTCGCTGGTGAAGAGGAGGCGATGTGCCCGCCCGCGGGTCTTTCTGCCTGCTCTGTGCCGTGGGACAGAAGCGATTATACACCCCTGTAAGCACGCGAGTAGTTTCTGTGCTAACGCTAGCTGGGTGTGTGTGTTACTCTGCAGAGTACTAATAACAAAACACAATGAAGCAGTGATCCAGAGAGGAGGGAGAAAAGGAGGTGGCACTCTCTCTCTCTCACACACACACACACACACACACACAAACACGTTCACACACGCACGCACAAATACACACACCAGGGTTTCCGCGGGTCCTTAAAAATTCTAAAATTCAATAATCTGAATTTTAGGCCTTAAAATGTCTTAAAATGTATTCAAATGTTTTAAAATGTCTTAAATACGATTTTGACATGTCTTAAAAATTGATTGGATTATGAAGTTAACGTTACTTTTCTAAAGTTGCATTAACTTCAGTCTCGCTTTTAAATGTGTTTTTGGGAAAGATTTGTATTGATCACGCTGTAACAAAACTACAACCGACGTTGCCGGTTCTTTTATCGGTACTTTTTATGTGTGAATTCTAATCACGCTGCAGCCTCTCCTCTTCTCTCTGTC
>CM040400.1:47096417-47276417 GCA_022702515.1 Ilyophis sp. 1 JC-2022 | reverse complement strand
TTATACTTTAAATATTATGTCATTGAATCCATTTTAGATGACCACCCAATAGTAATAGTTGGTCCTTTAATAGCCTGGGAGCAAATAATATTTAAGGAATCGATAAAGAAGCGGATCAATAAGCAGAATCGATAATGGCATCGGTATCAATAAAATCTAACGATTCCCATCCCTACTCGCCCCCCCTCACTCCCACCCCCACCACCCCGGGATGTTCTTCTGAGCCATCAGTCAGAGGGTTCCAGTGTTCTATCGCCCGCGCTCTCTGTGAAGTAATTGACCGCTTGTTCGGCGTTCTTGGCGCCCGCTCGCCGTGCGCGTAACGAACTGCGCGTGAGAAATCGACCACTGCCTATACTGGACGTGCACTCGGAGGAAAAAAATTATAAAAGGAGGCCTTGAGCTCGGGGAGGAGGGGTGTGGATCCCTGTTACTGCTGCTCCTTTAATCAGCCCCCTTATCGAAGGGTTTGACGGGACCGACCCTCTTATCTCCCTGCTTTCAATTACAGTCCTCCCACTCAGGCTTTGACCCAAAGCCGATGGGGAAACTGTTAGGAAATTAAGTGTAGCAGGAAAGCAACACATCCCTGTGTGACCACAACTGGCTGAACCATAACGTTCTCATGGACACTAGCTCTGCCCTGATACCTGCAGTACAGGCTAACATGCACAGAAAAGAAGGCTGCTGCATATTTTATTCGTGATGTAAAAATACATGAGTGTCTCAGCCAAATTTAGCACGGCCACTTTTGTCAGTCTTAAGTATTTATGCGTGTGTGTGTATGTGTGTGTGTGTGCATATGTGTGTGCCTGTAAGTACATCTACAGTATGTACAGTCAAGCCGGAAAGTCTGAATACCCCTTTCACCTTCTCCACGCTTTATTACATTAGACATATTCTACAATAGATTGAGTTAATTTTTTGTCTCAAAATTCTACACAAAATAGCCCATAATGACAAAGTGAAAACATGTTTTTAGAAATTTTTGAAAATGTATTAAAAATCTAAAACTGAAATTTTTCATTTACATAAGTATTCATACCCTTTGCTTTAACATATTTTTAAGGTATCATATTTAATATTTGGTCGCATATCCTTTGCATGCTGTTACTTTCTGAAGTCTGTGACCCATCAACATCAAAAAACTCTCGATATCTTATTTCCAGGTACTGTTACAAGCGATACTATAAGCTCTCTGCATTTGAATGGATCTCTATGAGAATTGGGGGGTGAGACTAGATTCAGCTGTAAATTACACTGGTACAGTATGGAACACATGGCTGGCTAAATGGCTGTAAGTCATCAAGGGTCTGAGCTATCGAACGAGCCCCAAACCATCACTCTGTTGCCAGATATGGTGTAGATGTGGATGGATCACTGCAAGGGTTATTTCTCCTGACTCATTTTTCTATAGAACTCTATGGGGGGAAAAGTCAGGAGAAACAACCTTTAAATGGATCCATCCACATCTACTCTGGCCGCAGAGTAATGTTTTATGGCTCGTTTCATACCTTAGACCCTTGATGACGTCCAGCCATTTCGCCAGTCATGTGTTCCATACTGTACCAGTGTAATTTACGGCTGAATCTAGTCTCACCCCCCAATTCTCATAGAGATCAGTTCAAATGCAGAGAGGTTATAGTATCGCTTGTAACAGTACCTGAAAATAAGATATCGACAGTTTTTTGATGTTGATTGGTCACAAACTTCAGGATGTAACAGCATGCAAAGGATTTGCGACCAAATATTAAATATGATACTTTAAAAATATGTTAAAGCAAAGGGTATGAATACTTATGTAAATGAGAGATTTCAGTTTTCGATTTTTAATACATTTGCTAAAATTTCTAAAAACATGTTTTCACTTTGTCATTATGGGCTATTTTGTGTAGAATTTTGAGACAAAGAATCAACTCAATCTATTGTAGAATATGTCTGTAATGTAATAAAACGTTGAGAAGGTGAAAGGGGTATTCAGACTTTCCGGCTTGACTGTATTTATGTGTGTGTGTGTGTGTGTGTGTGTGTGTGTGTGTGGTTATGTGAGTGTGTGTGTATATGTGTGTGTTTGTGTGTGTGTGCACGTATGTATATGTGTTTGACTTTTTCTCTCCAGGCTCCAGGCAGCTCCCTGGTCCCTCTCTTCCAGCCCCTGGTTCTGCAGAACGTGTCCTCCCTCCCCCTCTCCATGGATCTGAGCCTGGTTGAGCCCTTTGCTCTGTGTGATCGCCAGGGCGATAACACGTTTTTCACCTCAAAGGTACAGCCCCCCCCAGACGCCTGCTTCTTCCGCCCATTCAACACAAACCAACAATGAAGGACGGCTTTCTGGAAGCATATTTCTGCTGTTGCCTGGCTGTTTTCCGTGTTTGTTAGCTCTAATTGAATCATTTGTCTATGTCATCCGAATCTACTCTCGCCGTAATGAAAACTTCATAACGTTGAAGCCGGAGCAGAATTGACAGCCTTACCAGCAATTCCTCTCGCGGCTGACTTTATTGTGTAAAATTTGCAGCAGTGCGAGCTGGGTTTTTAAATTTGGGTCGATTAGAATAGCTGGGCGATGTGTAGGTGTTACTAACGCTCCTCTCTATGTGCTAAACGTGCTACGTTCAGCAGCATTCCTTGGAGCCGACAAGCTGTCACAGCCCTCTTCTCATTACTCTAGTGTAGATCCTTTACAGAAAACAGAATGTATGTCATTACCAGTTGATGCCAAGTACAGTACTGTATATCTTTCTTATTGCCACATATTTCAGATTTTGCTAAATGTTTTCGTTTTTAGGATTCAGACATTAAAGTTGTGGGTGATATATCAGGTTTTCGTGGTGGAGTGTATTTGAGTGTGAATGAGTTTTGAAGCGGAGGTGGTTGTGTGGTAGCTAAGTGTGGGATGGTGTGGTGCATCTGTGCTTGCAGTCCCTGGTTCTGGCCATGGGGGAGAAGGTGGAGCTGTGGGTGCGCTTCGACCCCTGTTTTCGGCTGGACAGCGTGACCCGAGTGGTGGAGGAGGTGCTTGACGTGCGGTACCGAGACCACCCTCAGCGGGACGCGGTCGGGTTGAGGGGAGAGGTGCATTTTCCCAACCTGCACTTCTCCAGTGACCGCCTGGACTTCGGGTGTGTCCTCAACCACACTGAGACCCAACGGCAGCTCACCACGACCAACTGTAGTCCACTGCCTGTCACCTACCGCTGGGCCTTCCTGGTGGACCAGGACCACTACAGCATAAGGTACGGACATGCTAGCCCAGATAGAGTACTGCAGAGATCACCCAATCTAGGGAGAGTACCACAAGAGATTAACCAATCTAGGGAGAGTACCACAAGATATTATCCAATCCAGGCAGAGTACCATATCAGGTAGGGACTCCTTATTTGGGGGAGGGGTCACAGATCCCTAAAAAGGCCACAGAGTTCTAGAACACTGCACTGTTTGAGGAATGTATCTAAATGAGAGGGGTCATGCTATACCACTGAAAAATATCTCAAATCCAGCCCTGCTGCACCGATGTTGGGCCCTCATTAATTTTGTCCCCAAATCAGATGTTGGCCATTTTTTTCCTTTTTTTAGAAACGCGTAAAACCCAGTATCTAATGCTAAAAGCATTAACAACACGCCTCTGAGCTGCATAACTATTCACTTCTGTCAACGTTCGTCATTCTGAATAATGGCCGTTATTAATACGCGGTGGAGGATTTGTGGAGACCTCCCAGCGCTATATCACAGATGTTTTTTTTACCGTGTGTCTAGGGAAGGCAAAACGCATTTGTAACAGAGCATGAGGTATGTGTGGTGTACATCCCAGTAACTGTGAATTAGTCAGGTCCTCAGGGAGTCCCAGGTGTGTATCTCTGCAGCCGTGCACACTGAGGGGGGGTTACCTGCTGAAGAACGGCGGGTCTGGTTTCTGGCGCTTTGCCGTAATGAAGAGCTTGCAACCGTGACCGCTCGCTGACCTTGACCAATCACAGTGTTGCACCTGAGTGCCCTGGCCCAGTCGATGCCCGAAGGATCATTAGAGACGAAAATGCATCGACTCTCCACCCCGCGGGGATCGATAGCAGGATTGAGCTCTCGCTCCAGAGTCACCCCGACCCAGTCAATCTCACACTAGAAATGCACACATGCACTCTTGCAGTCTATAAACTATAAAACACATGGAGTTTTACACCCTCCCCAAACCGAACGTGAGCGAGCGTCCCAATTAGTCTGGGTTGCGTCAAAAAAATGGTATACCTGCATGAAACACGTTCAGTAATCGTGCAATGGATACAAAAGAACCAATCGTTAACATCGGGCGGGTCTTTTTCCCATTACATTACATTACAGTCATTTAGCAGACGCTTTTATCCAAAGCGACATACAGTAAGTGCATACAGAAACGTCATCGAAGTAACTACAGAATGGATAAGATAAAGCACATTCTTCCCATAAAGTAGCAGCTATCCCTAATAATGAACATTGAATGCAGTTCAGTAAACTGGGTAAATCAGCTATTTGTGATTCAGACATTTGACTTACCTGCTGTTTTAAGCGTCTCTCCAGTGGATTTGCGGTATTACGTGCGCGGGGTGAAGATTTGATGAAAATGAGGCATGTCTGCAAGTTACGCGTATTCAGAGTTTTCACTTAATCTTTTTCCCGCGCAACTTTGTTCAGAAAAAAAGATAGTTTATGTCTAGCGCCGCCAATAGATTATTATGAAAAATACAGCATCTTTTGTCGCATAAATGAATATTAGAATGTTATTTGAACATAATATTGGTTATATTTTCCTTTGCATAGCTAACTTGCAATTATCAGGAGCTGTCATAAAAAGAAAAATATGTAAAAGTAGGCTATGATTGACCATCTGGTATATCGTACCAGACACATATTAGATTAATTGATAGACAATTTCTGGATCATATTCGCTTTGACGGATAGACGATTTGTGTCAGCACAGCTTCTCAGAAATTTTTTAAGTTGAAGACGTTGCATATAGGCTATTGTGTTCAACCACTGTATGCTACATGACTTTATTAGGTAAATCGTTAAAAAAAGATTAGATTTTTTTCAGCAAATCCAACGATTTATTTGTTTACCTAATAATATTGCGTTTTTTTGATTGTGTGATGGGTATATCCCAGTTGTCAAGAGGAGCTATGATCATTTTATCAATGCGATGTATTAATACGTTCACTGCATCCCTATACCCCGTCACGAAAGAGCAACTACGATGCGCAAAGGCAGGATTTTTCTAAAGGCAAATGCGGTTATTAAAGGCGCTGTCACTGACACATTGAAAACGCATAACCCCACAAACATTTTTTTAGTAGATACCTGGCAACCTGGAGGGCAGGTACAAGAAACAGGTAATTAGAATATCATGCCCTGGCCCCTGTACCATCCACATTTTGAGATAAGCACCTGCGCAACACAAGTTAGAATACGACGTAAGTCAGCTCGCGTTAAATACTCGCAGGAGAAGCACTTAAGCGCATGACTTAAGTTGGCCATCTCTTAATCCGGCCCTTAGTCTATAAACTACAAAACACATGCAGTCTTAGTCTATAAACTATAAAACCCATGCAGTCTTAGTCTATAAACTATAAAACCCATGCACTTTCACAGTCTATAAACCATAAAACAGACTTTTATAGTCTATAAACCATTAAATATACAATATTAAACTACAATAAAACATGTACATATTTATAGTCAAAACAATAAGGTACTGTATACTTTTGAACTGAAAAATAAAACATAGTTAAATTTTATAAACCTCCAGTTTTCGCTAACACCTTAGAAGCAATTAATTATATACATTGTTTCACATCAGTTATATCCAATCACAGCAGAATCCTCAGAGTCATGTATCACGATATATCATTTTTGTTCAAATGTTAAATTTGACATCACAGTCATGAAACTCCAGTTAAAATGTGGAGTACTATATCAGGGTTAATTAAAATGGGCATTTTAGTGAACAATGTATCTTTATGTCTTCTATTGGAAAGAGAGAGTGGGTCGTCCTGGTAACGGGATATGTGCTGCGTCTACCATGTTAGATTGAGGAGTCGATTGTGTCCGTCAGTCTCTGTTCACTGGCAGGGGCGGGTGAGTGTAGGGGGGCAAGCCGCCAGATCTTTCTCCCGGTGCAATATTAACCTCTTCCCGACTGCCCCGTCAGCGCCCCCTGTCTGTGCACAGCGAGATCCGTGGAAAGGGGCGTGGGATCGGCGGTAGCTGATCAAGCAGATGGTACAGACGCGAGCTGGCGCTGCCGAGGAAGAGCCCTGCCCAATTAGGACTGCGTTTTGTCAAGCTGTGTCCACCCCCCTCCCCTCCTGTGTAATTTGCATTATGCCAAGCTGCATGCTGTCAATCGCTACCATTCATCAAGCCACACATCCTGAAAGAGGATGTGGGGGGGGATACTGTGTCAGCCCCCCCTTCTCATTCTCCCTGACTTTCACTCACACTCATACACACATAAACACGCACACACACACACAAACACACACACACTCAAACACACATAAACACGCACACACATACACGAACACACACACACTCAAACACACATAAACACGCACACACACATAAACACGCACACACACACACACACACACACACACTCAAACACACATAAACATGCACACACACAAATACACACACTCATACACAAATGTTCACAATCACACATAAACACACATGCACCCCCACACGTGCACACATACACCCAAGCAACCAAAAGACACACACACATACATGCACGCATAAGCATACACACACGTGCACACGCACCCATTTACACACTCACACACACATATACACAGCCTTGTAAGCCGTACAACAGTCCTTAGGCTCACTCACTGCTACTTCATCTCACCTTGCAGTGCACAGACTGGTTCTGTTTTGTAGAATCACAACTCGCTTATGTAATGGCATGCAGAGAAGGCATGCACATCTCTGTGGCGGCTAAGCTCAGAACGGCATGGCACAATAACCTAACCAGCAGAGCCACACACTCGTATCCATACAAATGTATCACGTGATGTCATCAACATGTGACTCGTAGGCTGAAAGGGGTTCATTGCTTTTGCCTACAGAAATGTAATTGTCTGTGGTGATTGGTTCTTCCCACCTCTTATGCATGGTGCTCCAGTTATGGACAGAGCTGAGGTCCCATACCATACAAGACCTGTATTTCCCCACTTCTGTGACAGTTTGGAGACGTTTGGAGACACACACATCATGCATATGCACAGTGTGCATTATAGGTGTATATGACTTGGCATTGCACAGTGTGCGTATAAACAGTGTACAACAGGGCTGCCCAACCCTGTTTCTGGAGATCTACCGTCCTATAGGTTTTCATTTCGACCCTAATTTGTCGCAACGAGACATGTGGCATGGGTCATAGGTCGGCTGACTCTCAAGCCGCGTGTGAGTCATTTAATTAATAGAATAGGGCACGTCAGCTGTGGTCTTCTCTGTTACTGTAATGGGTCTTTAAGGTGCCGGCGATTCAAATGCGAAGGTGGGGGAATCGAAACAAGTCAGCTCACAGCAGTGTGGACCAATAAAGTGGGGAGAAAATAATAAAAGAAAAGAAAGAAAAAACAGGAAACTAATTCCCTAAGGCTAAACAGCCAAAAACAAATAGACCCACTAAAATGGGCGAACTAGAAAACTAGTGAAATACCAACTAAATCTCCCGAGCTCACTTCATGAGCTAGAACGGGAAATCTAGCAAACAAAAGAACACCTTCGGCTACCTTAGCTCAGAGCCGGAAGAGTGTAAAACCAAAACGAATGCACAAAGAAAACCTGTCTTCTTGAGAACAGCAATGGACAAAATAAATAGCGCCGAACGCTAGCAGGAGGAAACAATCCTATACCTGAAATAATAGCTAATAGCAAGTCCCTCCTGAACATAAACAGAGTTTAATGCCTGGCTTGATGCAATGTCGAAAGACAAACAAGCACCGGGGACGCGGAAGTGAGGAACTTAAATACCCTGCAGGTAGAAGCACAGGTGAAAACAATAATGAGGACGGCAAACCCTGAAATGGAACGTGGAAAAAATTTGATTGATTAACAATCGGGAAACCAGGACGAGAACCGCGAAAGAAAAGAAAATACACAGCCAAGAACCACGACAGTTACCCTCCCTGTTTAATTTCTTCGTTTGAATAAAGCCAAAATTCAAAAAGACGGTGGTCTGTTTTCTCTCCTTTTTAAAAAAGCACCCTGTCGAAGTTTATTTTTTAGCTTCTTGTCTAATGACAATGGGCCATTGAGCGATAAACTAGGTAAAACAAGGTTTCCTCTGCTTTAGGTTAAATTAAACATGCAAATCAGGATGACTCATAACCCCAAATGGATGGGCTGTAATGGCCTATAATGGTGTAAAACTGCTGATTTAAGTGTGATTTTTGTTCTGTTCTCATCCTGTTCTTCATGTGAGTGGAGCTTCGGGGCTAGGGGGTGTACCGCTGAGTCTCCATGGCGATCAAAGGGGGGCTCCTCGCGGCCGGCAGCATTTTTCCTGCTATTCCCACCACGGCTGGTCCTATGCCCCCGCCCGCCCACTTCAGATTAATCATTGGTGCACTTTGGGAGGCTAAAGTGCAGGGAGGGGGGAGATCAATTAATTACACAGCTTTTTTATTTATTTATCCTGTGACACACGCGCACGGCCAGGAGACGTCCTTGACCTGAGGCTCAGAAGGAGGTGCAGAATCCAGGTCCCTGGTGGGGTTCACGCTAATTAAAAGCAAGAGAAAAAATCCTGGGGTTTGGGGGGGGGGGGGGGGGAGCGTCAGGTCTTTCTTATTCACCACTTCTGTTTTTTCCTCTTGCTTTCTGGCTATGAGGAGCAACTGTGGGTGGCCGGGGGGGGGATTGATGATAATGTTGACCAATCAGAGCCTTTGGTTGTGTGGTGAGACACGGACCCTCATAGACTCAACACAGCGCCCTCTACTGGCAGGCTGACTGAAGCTGCTGTAAGATGCAGAGGGTTGCTACAGTAACTTTGCAAGAACATTGAATTACAGTAATTAAATAAAATTGTATTTGTATAGTGCTTTTTTCAAAGACACTGTCTCAAAGACATTTTTCAGTGGAAAAAACCAGGCCTCAATCCCCAAAAAGTGACCAAAAAAACACTCCCAAGTGGGAAGAAATCTTGTGGAAGAACCTGGCTGTAGAGGGGGAGCCCATCCACCACTGGCCGGCCTGGTATAATGGATAATAAGATAGAATGAATGGTAACAGAAATGTAATGAGGGATCTGTCAGACCAAATTATAAAATGGGCCGGGCAGGTTACAGTTATTGTGGAAGGAAATGGTGGCTGAGATTTAATAACCGTTAACCGTTTTATGCCTTTTTGAAGAGGGCCAGAAAGGATAGCGTTGTTTTAATACCGTCACGTGACCTGATTCGTTCTCTGCGCGTCCGTCTTATAATTGCTCTTCTCTTCCCTTACTTTCCCTCCTCCTGTTATGTCTTCTCTGGTTTGCCTTGTTCCCATCCAGCTACACTCTATGACAGCTTCTTTGTCGAGAGCATTACTGCATATTAAATAAAATATCCAATTTTGATGAATAAAACGCTTCTGGCCTCTCCCAGGTTTCCTAGACTACATAAAAGAGCGGGATGACTATCTCTCCTCTCTGCACATAGCTGCCACTTTTTGTGTAATTGAATAGTTTTTTTCCTCCTCTAACTCTCTTTCCCCCCGTGCACGTTGGCTTGTCTCTTGACTGTCAGGGGAAATGGGTGATGAGACAGACGCACACATCGATGAGTCATACTCAGCGGCGCGGAGCGGTGAAATATCTCCCGCTTTAAACCCATAAGTATCCCCAACGCCGTTTTAGATTTTTCTAGATTAAGAAGCATCCGGGTTTTGAGTGAGAGACACTAGTAGTCGGTAGTCGCCAGTGCCTTTGAAGTTACAGTGATAAATTCATAAATACATATTTTTTTATTTATCACAGGCAAACTGGGTTACATGAAAAGATTTTGATGGTTAGAAAAGGTTGGGTAAAATGAGTTTTTTCTTAAATTTAAACTGAGGATAAACCTGTCACTGATGTAGTCATGTCAGATAAGCTACATGTGGGTGATCCTAATTTAAATGGGCATGCTTGGGGTGAAATCTGTAAAATCTTTTCAGGAAACTTTCAAATGAAGGTACAGAAAACCCTCTGCCTCCTCTATTTATAGCTCAGCAGCCACCACTGGAACAGGAGTGTGTGTGTGTGTGTGATTGTGAATGAGTGAGTGAGTGTGTGAGAGTGTGTGCATGCATGTGTGAATGCATGTGTGTGTGTGAGACAGAGAGAGAAGTGTGTGTGTGTGTGTGTGTGTGTGATTATGTGATAGTGTGTGTGTGCGTCTGTGTGTGTCCTGATAAAGGGTCTCCTCTCCTGTGGGATGTTGATGATGAAATGTGCTGTGAATGAATTATCCCTGAATAATGACCACTGTACATGTGAGAGGGACTTTAATGATCTCACCACTGCAGCCTGCCCCTGCTTCCTCTACACAACACTGCCCCCTGCTGGTCTTCAGCAGCACAGTACCCAGTCTAGAGAGCCCTGAATAAAGGGATATGCTTACCATTACCTTACCTTACATATCTCTGTTAGCTGTGCAGTAACAGTGTTGTAGAGTAGTTACACGCAAGTATCTCTGTTAGCTGTGTACTAACAGTGTTATAGAGTAGTTACATGCAAGTATCTGTTAGCTGTGTAATAACAGTGTTACAGTGTAGTTACACGCAAGTATCTCTGTTAGCTGTGTACTAACAGTGTTATAGTGTAGTTACGGGCAAGTATCTGTTAGCTGTGTAATAACAGTGTTATAGAGTAGTTACACACCAGTATCTCTGTTAGTTCTGTAATAACAGTGTTATAGAGTAGTTGCACAACATCTTATAGGAGAGACCGGTGGCCTATCTGTCGTGTTAGATGCTAAGGGCTGCAGACCAGTTGTATCTCTCTGTCTCTCACTTTCTCTCTCACTCCCTCTCACTCTCATTTTCTCTCTCCCTTCTTGAATAGTTTATTATGCCCTATAGTTTAATTCCCATGAGCATTACTGCTGATGTTAATTATTCTCCTTTTCATGCACAGGAAATAAGTGAATCTCTATGTAAAATTATTCTCTTTTTTCTTTGTTTGTTTTGGTTATTTTTGCCGTCTCCCTTTGAAGGGAAGTGGAGGCTCCCACAATGCACTTGGAGGAAGAGAGGGAGGAGGGGGAGAAGAGGACTCCTCAAAATGAGACCAAAGAAGGACAGGGCTCCCCCGTGGACACGCCCCTCCCTCTCGGCAGCCCCGTTCTTACCATGGAGGTGAGAGAGAGAGACTAACAGGCCACCTGTCTCTTTTATGTTATGCTGTGTAACGAACTACTCTAGAACACTGTTATTACACAGTGGGGGGGGTTAGAATTGGGCGGAGAGTGTGAGACAGTTTATAGGTGAGAGAGCGTCCTGTGAGTGTATAGGAGAAAGAGTGCAGGAGAGAGAGGGTGGGGTAGGACTTCGGGAGAGGTCTTGGGAGTTGGTTTGGGGGGTGGGGGGGTTTGGATGACTCCTGTTATTATTTGTGTACATTCTTCTCTAGGAACGTTCTTCTCTCCTAAAAATAAAGCTAATTTTAATTTGAGAGAGAGAGAGAGAGAAGGAACTTTCATTTTAATTAGATTGAAATGTTGCTCTCAAAATTCAAAGAAATTGACCACTTTCTCTCTCTCTTGAAGCAGGCCTTAGATGTGAGGATCTGTTAGAGCACAGTGAGTGTAGTAGTGCTACAAACACTGTGTGTATGATGATATAGGACTGGACTTAACAGGTTCTGAACTCATAAGAACCTAAAAAAGCCCATGTTTCTCGAACATCAAACCCAGGCCGTGTCTGGGCGTGACCCACAGGACCCCAGCCCCCAAACTTTACCAGGCCCACAGCCCCAGAGTGCAGAACAGAGCCCCAGCATCCTGAGCCCCGACCCCAGCCCCAGTGTAGGGGTGGAACAGGTAAAAACAAAACAAAACATTCATATAAATCATATCTTTAATATAATACGTAAAATATCTGTAAAGAGCTTCACACACCTGAAAGAAAAGTGCTCAGTGAATACTATTATTATTATTATTCTCCCAAACACCACTGCCCATCTTTTCTTGTCAGTGGAATATGGCCTGATGGCGCGGCAAGCATGGTTGCTGTCGGTCCTCGTTACCATGCTGTCTGTTGCTCCCGGTTACAGCCTCTCTCTTGTGCGCAGGTGTTTGACATCCTGCCGATCCATGGGGTCCTGCTGCCGGGCGAGAGCCAGCAGGTGTCTTTCACCTTCTACGGCCACGCCCACATCAGTGGCCGGGCGCTGGCCCTGTGCCAGGTGGAGGGCGGGCCCACCTATGAGATCGCACTGCAGGGGGAGTCCTCGCTCGCCACCTACAGTCTGGACACCACAGAGATCGACCTCGGTCTGCAGGTAACCTGTCCCTTAAGCCCACACCTGTCTCCAGGTGCGAATCTCCACATTTATTATTTATATTACTTTAGTTACACAGGTAAGTCAACTGAGAACTCCAGGTATGTTTTACAGTGAAGACCTGTGTGGTCACAGTGGGGATTTATGGGTTGGGTGGCCAATCAGATTTCCACAGAATCAAACGAGTGCTACTGTACACGGAACTGTGAACCGTGGGCCGGAGTTTTCATGCTCACTAGCAAGCGCAGCCAATCAGCAACAGCAAAATGTTTGATAGACATTTGGTAACAATTTGACATCATAGGATGCTTAAACTTTGCAATAGGCTGGCATTCACTTCAATTGACTTAAATTAATTTCAATAAAATTTTACTTGTATAGCGCTTTTTACAGAGACATTGTCACAATGAGAAAACAAGAAAGAGGAAATTCTGAAAAAACAGTCCTGAACCCCAAATAGTGAGGTAACAAAAAAAACTCCCCAGTGGTAAGAAAAACACTCTAACAGTGGCGAGAAAAAACTCATAGGAAGAACCCAGCTATAGAGGACGAGCCCATCCTCCATATCCTTCACCCACAACAGCAAAAAGGCTCGTCTCAAAGATGAGTCACTGCCGGTGAAAGTGAGAAGCTTAAACAGTACGGAGGAAAGTGTCTGGTGGAGAGATTTCGTGATGCTGGCGACCTACCAACACCAGCTGCTGTCAGGACCTGCTGGAGATATATGAGGATAAACACCTCATACTCTTACAGCAGCCTGCTTGTGCTCTCCCTGGGGTAACTTATCCTGCCCGCTTCCTGTAGAGGCACAGCCCGGTTATTTAGGTTATTGCCTAAAACCTGTTAAGGACGCCTCATGCTTATTGGTCCATTTTGAGTGATAACGCCGTTATCAGTAGACCTTGGATTCTTATCAGCCAAATAGCTTCTCAACTTTTGCCACTTTTAAATCTAATTTCTCAATTTTTAGCATGGGCAGTTGCAGGCTACCGGAAACATCTCCACTTTTTTAAATTGACTGCCCGCCTGTAGTGCCAGGTTCTTGCAGGTGCCCACATTTACCTTGTACCTTTTTTATGCCAGCTCGCTGCGACACCGTTGGTCCAAACAGACCAGTTGGCAGGTGCTCTTCTTAAACAGGTGTGTTTTCAGTAACCTGGACTGGACGGTGCCTAGTTGTCAGCCATCTTTTAAATTGTCGCCATCTTGTGCAGGATTACTCAGGTCTCCTGGGATTGGCTGAACAGCCTGGAATGTTCCATTGAAAGTGAGAATGAGAACGCAGCCAGGTTTTTGGGTTGTGATTCTGGGTCCTGCCCAGTTGACATTCGCTTCTCGCCAAATTCCGAGTACCCCGCTCACAGCTTCGACCGTGTATCCCACACAAATCTTTTTTCCTCTTTCTTTTACTCATGCTCACCCAATCCATCCATTCTCTCCCTTCTCTCCCTTGCTCTTTCTCTCTCCCTCTATCTCACTTTCTTACTTTCCCCCCTCTCTCTCTCTCTCTCTCTCTCTCTCTCTCTCTCTCTCTCTCTCTCTCTCCCTCCCTCTCCTGTTTTTTCTAAATTTTTTGTTTTGTGTGTTTTAATGAGGGGGGGGTGTATTTTTTTGTCTTTGTTTTTAGCTCTGTGAGTTTTCTTTGAAGTCTCCAACCAAACAGACTTAAATAAAAGGACCTTAAAAGTTTTAAAAGCCCCCCCTCTTTCTCTCTCTTTCTCCCCCCTCTCTCCCCATCTGTCTCTGTCTCTGTCTCTCTTTTCAGTTGTTTGACCGTGTGGCAGAAGCAGAGATCACCCTGAGGAACTCTGGGAAGGTGAGGTTAGAGTTCAGTGCCCTGCTGGGGGATCAGGATGTGTCCCCTGAGGATCCGCTGCCCGGTGTGCCCCTGGTCATCCCCCACACGGTGAGTCCCCCCTGGTGGGCACTCACACACTCAGGGGTAAAATCCCTCGCTGTGGGGCACCCACTCAGAAGACCTTATAACTGGCTAACCATTCTACACCCTGTTTAGCTTGCTGAACCGAATTGTTCTGTTTGTTTGACTGAAATTTCCTTCATGCCCACTATAAGGATTGAGAGAAATGTTCATACTGTATATATGTGTGTGTGAGCATGTGTGTGTGTGTTTTTGTGTTTGTGTCAGTGTGTGTTTGTGAGTGTGTGTGTGGCTTGTTCATTGGTTTCATAAACTGGCTGAAGAAAAGAAGTAAAGAAAAACAAGAAAACTGTATAATTTGTAATGAATTACACCCTAATATGAAAATGAAATTCAGAAAGTCTCATTTCTGAGGTGCTGAAAGACCACACCCACTTTTTGTCCGTTTTCAGGGACACATAGAGGCGAAGGCGGAGAAGAAGCTGACGGTGTACTACCTGCCGGGGGTCCCTGAGGTCTTCCACACGACCTTTGACCTCCAGGTGTCCTTCTTTGAGGTGGAGACGATCACACTGAGAGGAGAGGGGATCTTCCCTAGGGTGTGCTTGGACCTCCCCCGAAAACTGGGTATCCTATCAGTCCTGTCTATCGCTATGCTGTAGGAAATGTAATTTTTCGTATGAGACGATAAACCGAGGTCATGACTCACTGTGGTCATTAAAGATCCCATGACACTTATCGCAAAGAGTAGGGGTTTCCCTGGTGTCCTGGCTAAACTCCAAACCTGGCTTTTTCAATTTGCCACCTAATCATCCCCCAGTTTAATTGGCTAAAAAAGTTATCTCCCTCTCCACCTCAGCGGATGTGTGGTGAGCATTCTGGCACAAAATGGCTGGCGTTGCATCACCCAGGTGGGTGCTTGGTGGTGGCTGAGGAGAGTTCATCATTGTAAAGTGCTTTGAGTGTGAAAAATGTGCTATATAAATGCACAGCATTATTATTATTATTATTATCATCATTACCCACACAAGAAAACACATCATGTCAGTAAATATGAAATGGCGGTCATGCCATGCACTGCGTGGGGCCAAATGAGCCTGGTTTAATGGGGTAACAGCTACATTCATTACACGGACGTATCCCAGTATTCCCTGGTGTTCTCCAGTTGGCTGTGTGTCAGCCATTTTGTGCCTCTTTACGCTGACTCTGTATAAGAGAACGAGTTTGCGGCCTCGATTGCATCTGCGTTTGGCTGAATATGAATAATTGTTAAATGAAAGAGTGTTGAAGGCATTAACCCCCTCTCCGCTCCTCCCTCTCTCTCTTGGGAGCAGAGGAGGAGAGGTATGGCTCCACGCTGAAGGAGGCCAGGGAGGCGCTGGAGAGGGAGAGGCAGAGGGAAGAGACGCTCAGCCGGCCCGAGACCGGAGGGGTCACTCTGTCCGCGGATGACTACGTCCCCACCGTGAGTCCTCCGTCTCCCCCAAATCTATATATAAAGGCCCCTTCCTCCCGTTCCACTCCCCACCCTGGGAGGGGGCAGCCTGGAACAGAGAAACAGGAAGGCTTAATCAGAATTCCTATACTTAACTGTGGTAACAGTGACAACCACCACTACAGTATAACAGCAGTAAAAATAGTAACAAAATAATATCATTGTACTATTATTAATAATAGTGATGCTGAAAAAAATAAAATAAATAATAATAAAGGAAAAAAATGTTATTAAATGAATATATTTTTATATATTAAAATTCTCTCTCTCTCTCTGCAGTATGATGCACTGCTGCAGATGGAGGTGGAGAGGCTGCTGGTGAAGGAGAATGCTGAGCTCCTCCTAGAGGAGATGGAAGAGGACAGAAGGGACACGCCCAGCTCTAGCAGGTGGCGCAAGAGGCTCAGCAGGTGGGGATACGCCTTTATGTCACCCCCTTTACTCTGAGACCACGCCCTCTAACTCTTCTAGCACACTGAGGTTACGCCCACTACTTAACCTCTTGCACTTAGGCCACACCCCTGACCCCTCTAGCACTAAGACCACGCCCACTTCCTACCTCCTGTACATTACATTACATTACATTATAGGCATTTAGCAGACGCTCTTATCCAGAGCGACTTACACAGCATTTTTTGCATTTATACATAGTATCCATTAACAGCTGGATATATACTGAAGCAATTCAGGTGAAGTACCTTGCTCAGGGGTACAACGGCAGTGTCCTACGTGGGACTCGAACCTGCGACCTTTCAGTTACAAACCCAGTTCCTTAACCACTGTACTACACTGCCGCCCTGTACAGTGAAGCAACACCCCATCATATCTTAAGCACTGTGAGGCCACGCCTTCATCTCATGCCCTTCACTTTGAGGCCACGCCCTCATCTTATCCCCTACACCCATTAGGGATAGGCATCTGAACATGGCTTTGATATGATGTCATCAAATTAGTTTGAGTGAAGTAGTTTTTAAGCCTCCTCATTTAGCATAACCCCAGTGTCATAGTGGCTGTAAAATGACCGTTTCTTATGTTGCAGCTCTCTTTCCTCCTTTTGACTTGCATGTAGCTGACCTTTGACCCCCAGGAGTGAGCTGTGTTGGGTTCTGTGTTCTTTTGTCCCCTGTGTAGGATTGTGTTGCCCGAGTACACGCTGGACTTTGGTTGCGTAATCCACGGCAACGTGCCCACCCACATCGTCAAGGTGACCAACACCGGACCCGCGTCCGTGTCTTTCCGTGCTGACCGCCGTCTGCTGGCTAGCTCAGGTGAGTCTCAATGACCCATGTCTGTAGTACAGGTGAGCGTTTCAGTACTGACCTCTACTTCCAAGCCTTTTTACATGATTAATTTAGTACTGACCACTGCTTCCAAGCCATAATACATGATTCACTCAGTACAGATGACTGCTTGCAAGCCATTATACATGATTCACTCAGTACAGATGACTGCTTGCAAGCCATTATACATGATTCACTCAGTACAGATGACTGCTTGCAAGCCATTATACATGAGTCATTCAGCACCTGGAGTTTCACTGGGTAGAACAAACAATGATAACCTCAGGTACCCTGGCCAATTTAAATGTACCCTTCCTCTTGTTGTGAAAAAGCAGTGCTGTCCCACTGTTGAAGAGCCCTGGTCATGGTTAGGACTATAGTAATGGAAAACAACATGCAACTCGAACCTGCGACTCTGCAAACCTGTGTTCTCTTTCATCATCTCATTTTGAGATCCACCTATGGGAATGACATCCGGTCATGACCACCACAGAAGCATCCAATTGCACCACGTCTGGCCCTGACAGACAGTAGCATGTCCAATGCGAAGGAGGCTCACGCCCTCTTTGTACAAGCATATAGGACACTGCAACGCTACTTCTCTTCAGTTGACATTCGCTTCTCGCGAAATTCCGAGTACCCCGCTCACAGCTTCGACCGTGTATCCCACACGACTCTTGGCACTTAACCGTCCGCAGGAGGATATATCTCCGGATCCGCCTCCGCCGGGTGTGAAAGGTTCGGGAATGTGCGTCAGTGCTGAGTAGCTCCACTCGGTGTTAGCCTGCTACCTTGCTCGCTAGCCCTCCTATCGTGTCAGGCTCCCCACCCCAGATACGATTTTTTCCTGCACCTGCTAACGCGGAACAGGATTGTGCTGTCTCACAACTAGCCACCCATGCTAGCTTGTCTCTTTGCTCTCTAGCCAGCCACCCACACTGCCTGCTCTCTGCTTAGCTACCGCTTAGCTCCCCGCTAATGGCTCTTTCTAAGCCCATTCCGTTCGAAGAGCTACGCTCACGTGCCTGCCCGGCCACGTGCGGTGCCCTCATCGCTGCCAGGGACACTCGCCCTCTCTGTGTCATGTGCTTGGGTTTAAAACATGCCCAGGAGGCCATCGACTCCCCAGAGAGCTGCAGCCACTGCCTCGCTCTGCCCAAAAAGCTCAGGCGACGGAGGCAGAGAGTTGCTGCTACCCACGGCAACGACCTCGGTCCCGAGGACTCTGACAAAGAGGACGATAGCACTACGGCCTCTCGGCCGCCTCAAGACCTTCCTTCCCTGAGTTAGGCTGACCACTCCGACCCAGACATGTTGGCGTTCCCTCTCTCGCTCTCCGGTACCTCCATACTGGAAGGAGAAACATCGGACAACGACGACATGGCGGTTGCGTCTGAATATTCGGGTGAGGAGAACTCCATTCCACCGGCCTAGTTAGCACCGGCTATGGGTACGGCTAACGCCTAACCCTATGCCGTGCTTCTGAAGGTGTGTGAGCGGGCCGCCACCCATCTCAACTTCGAATGGCCAGCCCTCCAGAACCCGGCCGATGAGGAGAGCCCCAGGCCAGCAGGGCAACCCCCCTGCTAAGCCTTGGGGGGAATATGTCCTTCGCTGCAACTGCAGCAAAGCAATCCTCTCCCACCCCCGCTGAGCAGAAACGGAAGCGGCTAGCCTGACACTGCCGCTATTGGGGGTCTAAGTCCACGTTCTGGGGCAGACACAGGTTCATCTCCTCTCTTCCCCCCCATGAAGAGAAGGAGACTCCCAGTTCAGGAGGACAGCCCTCCTCTGTTCGCTGCGGTCAGGGCACCTGTTGGAGTTCACGTGCCCCCCAGCTTCAGTCTCACAGTACACAAGCAGTGTTACCCACATTCAGTGTGCAAAAGAACATCAGGCCATTTCTAATAAAGGCTCCCGCCCTGAAAGGCCAAAAAAAATAAAAATGTGTCGAGAAAAATCCCTTCTTATCACATGAGGCCTCCCCTGGTTTCACCACTATGCGGAGCGCCAGCCCCATTCAACACGGCCGCACCCGGCCGTTCCCCTCTGCGGTCTTCCACAACAGCAGGGGCGCTCACGAACCACATACAAGCCTAGCAGGCGACGTTTGCCCCCGAGTGGGTACTACGCACAATAGCCAAGGGCTACAGACTCCAGTTTGCAGGGAAACCCCCATGTTTCATTTACTCTCAAACCGAGGGGAGTTCGGCCCATGTTTTAGAGGAGGAAATTTCCTCTCTATTACAAAAAGGGGCGATACGTGTGGTTCTCAGAGATCAAGCCCAACACTGCTTTTATTCTCGCTATTTCCTGGTCCCAAAGATGGATGGTTCCCTCCGTCCTATCTTGGATTTCAGAGTGTTGAACAAACATTTGAGGCGGTACAACTTCAAAATGCTAACTTACAATACTCTTTCACGTTCAGTATGTCAGACCGATTGGTTCACATCAATCGATCTGAAAGATGCTTTCTTCCACATAGGCATCTATCCTCCCCACACGAAGTTCCTTTGCTTAGCCCACCGCGGCGTTTGCTACGAATATACAGTTCTACCGTTCGGTCTCTCCCTAAGCCCACGGGTGTTCTGTGTCTGTGTGGAGGCGGGTCTGGCCCCGTTAAGACTAACGTGGGTCAGAATACTGTCTTATATGGACGATTGGCTAATCATAGCCAATTCGAGAGTCAGAGTGGGGGGAGACACGCAATTAGTTCTCTAGCTGCGCTCAGGTTCAGGGTAAACCTCCCCAAGAGCAATTTCTCTCATTCTCAGAGTGTAACGTTCTTGGGGCTGGTGCTAAACTCTGTTTCGATGCTAGCCCGCCTGTCAGCGGACCGCATTGTATCCCTGCGGGACTATCTCTGTTCAAACCGGACTTAAGAGTACAGTACCGCACATGCCTCAGACTGCAAGGGCTGATGGCCTCAGCCTCGCAGGTTTTACCACTGGGGTTACTGAGGATGAGGGGCTTTAAGAGGCTGTCTCACAGTGACGCACGAGTGCACGGCAGCTCTACGTCATTGGGAGAACACAGGCTTTTATACTCTGGGAACCCCTCTCGGGACTGTTCTCATGAGGAAAGTCGAAACGATACCCCGCTTAAGGCGACGGCACGTGCTAGTCCGCTGCGAAAATACGACAGCTGTAGTATACGTCAATCGCCAGGTCTAGCCCACAGACTGCTGGTAAGGGGCAGCCATCACTTTCTGTCGTTACGTGCGACCCATGTTCCAGGTATTCTGAACACGGGCGCAGAGCTGCTGAAACCCACTGTACAGGGAATGGCGTCTGCATCCCCAGACTGTGGAAATGCTATGGCAGAGATTTGTTATGCACAGCCGTGCGCGGGGAAATATACCACCCCTGCCCAGAGCGAATAGCTCTTTGGGCTTGGCCCGTGAAAGGCACAACCTCGGCGCTTTAGGGCTCCGCCCTCACGTGGTGGCAACCATTCAGAGCGCGAGAGCGTCTTCTACCAGATCACTTTATGACAATGTGGCAGGTATTTGAAAAGTGGTGTGCCTCCCGTCGGTCAGTGCCCTATCAGTGCTCTGTTTCTGACGTGCTGTGCTTTTTACAAAACCTGATGGATGAAGGGAAATTCTTTTCTACCATTAAGGTCTACCTGGCAGCTATCACTGCTTGTCATATGGGTTTCAATGACAATGCAGTGGGGCAGCATCCCCTCGTGCGCAGGTTCATAAAGCGGGCTCGCCGTTCTCTGCCTGTTGTTAAAAAGCTCATTCCCTCATGGGATTTATCACTGGTGCTGGAGGCTCTGTCCCAACGGCCATTCGAGCCTATACACGTAATAGAGTTAAAATTACTGTCTCTGAAGACAGTACTGCTGCTCGCATTAGCCTCTGCGAAGCGGGTCAGTGATCTCCATGCGCTCTCAGTGCATCCCTCGTGCGCAATATTCTCCCCTAATATGGATAAGGTTTTCCTTAAACCTAATCCTGCCTTTATGCCTAAAAGCTTCCCAGCTTTCGCACATGAGGTGTTGGAGCTTTCCGCTTTTCACCCACCGCCGTTTTCTTCCGAGGAAGAGCAAAGGCTACGTATGCTGTGTCCTGTCCATGTTCTCCACACGTATATGACAAGGACTAGGGCTTTCAGAAAGAGCAACCAGCTCTTTGTCGCCTGGGCCCCCGTCTGCAAAGGGAAAGCCATCTCTAAGCAGCGGCTGTCTCATTGGCTTGTGGAAGCTATTGTTATGGCATATGGTTCAAAGGTGGTATCGCCTCCCTCGTGTCTGAAGGCTCATTCTACGAGGGGCGTGGCTGGATTGTGGGCCCTATTTTGTGGGGTCTCCATGCAGGAAATCTGTTCAGCCGCAGGCTGGGCTTCTCCACATACTTTTGTGAGGTTTTACTGTCTGGATGTTACCAGGACACCGGTAGCCCACTCAGTGTTGGGGGTGAGCTATGTGTGAGCCACACACATCTCACTACGGGTGTAGTACTTCACACTGTTCCCGGACCCCAGTTACTACACTGGACAGTGGACTGTGTTTTGTAATTGCCTACACGGGATGCGCTAGAAAGAGAACTTTAGGTTACTGTCGTAACCCCGGTTCTCTGAAACATCGAGTGGAGAGATCCACCAACATTGCCCTGCTTGCTGCGCGTGAGAAGCGAATATGTTCACTGAAGAGAAGTAGCGTTGCAGTGTCCTATATGCTCGTACAAGGAGGGCGGGAGCCTCCTTTGCATTGGACACGCTACTGTCTGTCAGGGCCAGACATGGTGAAATTGGATGCTTCTGCGGTGGTCATGACTGGATGTCATTCCCATAGGTGGATCTCTCCACTCGATGTTTCAGAGAACCGGGGTTACGTCAGTAACCTAAAGTTTCACATCTGTAATCTCTCAGTCGTCAGGGCCCAACCTTCGCTTCTGGCGAGAGCCCGTCCTGTCTGAGCCATTCGGGATCACACATTCAAAAGGCTGCAAATGTGGATTCCACTCAAAGCTTATACATTATTATAGGGATATTTTTTCAATTTGTGAGCCGACTTTAATTTAATTTCCCGGACTGACTGAATTGAAATCTGAATTTATCTCCACCCTGGTGCCCATTGAATCTCTCTTAGGCACTCGGCGTTACTGGGATGAGCTGTCCCTAAGATGGCCAGATTGGGATGGGCTATGTGCATGAGAAGCTGCCATTCCTACCAAAGAGATTCCAATAACCTACCATAGAAATTCCGATAAGCAACCACAGAGAATCAGATAACCTACCATCGAGATTCAGATAAACTGCCAGACTTCCTTTCACTGGCCATATTTGTTCAGCAGACCCAACCTTTGGTTTGTGAACCGCAAAGTTTCCCTTTCCCACAAGTTATAAACTGTATGTTAGATTCACCAACCACAGCCGACCGGCCTCCAGCCTGGGTTATTTGAGGTTTCACGCATATTTAATTGGCTCAAATCTGTATTTCTAATTCTGTTGTGGGTCCGTCTGCCTTACGCGGCGATGTGAGGGAGACGGACAGCTGTCAGGGCTGACAGTGTTGTGGTAATGGTGAGGTTTAGGATCCGCAGAGCCCGGCCGGTGAATATGTGGATATAAACCAGATGTTTTAAACGCCTCTGATTTATTCTGCCTGTAATAGTGTGCAGGCTGTTGGTTTGTGTCCATCGCTCCGCATGTGGTCAGGGAGTTAATGGGAGACCATGAGGCGGTGTTATACTGCTGGGACGGGCAGTTCTGTTTCGTTCTGTTCTGTTCATGGACGGCCGGTGTGTACACAGGCCATTATTTCCACTGACTCTGTTTGCTAATTAGCTCTTTGCACCAACTTCTGTTCACTTGTAGATTGGACCACAGAAATGAATTTTTTGTGGGAACCCGAAAAGAGTTATAAGCTGTCTTACATGAATTTACTCAGTAAATGTAGCTAAAATATCAGATAGGGCATGTGATTATTTAATTAAATAATTAAGAGCAGATGTTGGCGTATAATCCAGAAACTAATCCGGCCCTCCAGTTTTTTTTAGAAGATAAAACTTGTATCAAACTTGTATCTCTCAGTTTTTTTGGAGATACAAGTTTTTTGCGCAACAAAGAGGAAATTCAGGAAAATTTTCCGCAGTGGATAAGCAGCTGGTGAACAAAACAATCCAGTATTTATAGAAACGAGATGGCATACAATGGGCGGTAGATACTGGATAATGTAATGCACTCTTTGTGGTGGAATACAGTGTATCTGCAGTAACTGCAGTACCCCCATCCCCCCACCCCCAGTAACCTTCTTACCCCTGACTCCATCACCCACCCCTCCCTCAGGGTTCTGCACAGAGCTGGATAGAGTGAGGAACTTGCCCTATTGCGAGACAGAGACCTTTGAGGTGAAGTTCGACCCCCGTGGAGCTAACCTGGACCTGGGGCAGGTGGACGCCATCATGCCCATCCAGGTGGGCGGAGCACAGGGCAGGGAGGGGGGGTGGGAGGGGCTTTGGGGGAGCTGTGGGGGACTGATACTCAGTTTACTTGGTTTACTTGTCCTGTCACAGACACTGTTCTGCTGCGCTATTGGCTAAAACCTGCATGTGGTGTTTGATTGACAGGTGGTGGGCGGTCCTTGGGTGCAGGTGCGTTTGCGGGCGGTGGTGACCACGCCCTCGCTCACCATCTCCAGGGAAATGCTGCACTTTGGCACTGTCCAGTGCAGCCAGTGCCAGGTGATCACCGTCCAGCTGTCAAATCAGGAGCTGGTTCCCTGCGAGTGGAGCGTGGTCGAGGATGAGCCGGCCAAGAAAAAGGTAACGTCCCCTGGGCTAATCAGCACCCCCTGGAGCCCGACTGGAAATAATTAAATGGTTAAACGCAGGGGTGGAGTTTTGAGCAGTGGTTCTCTCTGTTGGCTCAGATATATCCTGCATCAAGGTAAACATTTCTAAATTCCTCAAGTAAACGACTGCAGGAACTTGACAAAGCCCATGACGGCTGTGGTGCCGTTTGGTAGCTATGTTACTACGGTAACTATGGCTCTGACTTTGCTGTGGCTGTTGAGTTGCTCAGTGTGTGTGTGTGTGTGTGTTTGTGTGTGTGGACACCACTCTTTATAGATCCACTTATCTGCAGGGAAAACCCAGTTGAATTAACAGATTTGTGAACTTCCCCCCATATCCATGTTTTTTCCAGAGGAAATAACAGTATGTTTTCCTAACACTGTGTCACAGTTTATCTTCATCTATGGTAGACGCTGCCTAGATTGGGTTCCCGTTTATGCCGTTGTGTTTTAATGATGCATCGACGTGGACGTGTCGCTCCGATGTTCCCTCCGGGCGCAGGTCGATAAACACGTCCCCCTCCACCTGAGACGAAAGCCTCGGCAGGAGCAGAAGCCCCCTCCACCGGTGTTCGAGATGCTGCCCTCCGCCGGGGTGCTGTTGCCTGGCGACAGGGTCAACGTGCAGGTCAAATTCAGCCCTGCTGAAGGGGTAAGGAGGACCTCGGGGCGGGGGACAGGGGGGAAGGGGGCGTATGGACCCTGACAGATTTTCGTGTTTTCTCTCTCTCTCTCTCTCCCTCCTGACTGCACTCCATCTCACAGCAATAAGCGGCACGCTACACTGGGCCTTGTTTGTAAGTCCACTCAATTCAATTAGCTTTATTGGCAATAAGCAGCTACATCTGTGTTACCACACCCGCAAACAGGGGCACAAAATGGAGCATGTAAGCAGCTACATCTGTGTTACCACACCCGCAAACAGGGGCACAAAATGGAGCATGTAAACAGCTACATCTGTGTTACCACACCCGCAAACAGGGGCACAAAATGGAGCATGTAGACCAATACAGCAGCGGTAAACAAGCACGGTCACACGACCGAAACTACAAATGTGCCGGTGAGGAATGCGACAGAATGACAGACTTGCTCTGAACGAGAGCCCGACGTGTCGGAGTTATCAGAGAGATGTTTTTAAGTGCCTCGCTCGCTGTCCTATCAGCCCGCGGCAAGCTGCTACATCCTGCTGCTGGCAGTAGAGCACACTGTCCTATTAATCCCTGCAGATAAGCATGCGTTGTGCTGAGAAAGCGTGAGCACGGTTCTGCTCTTGCAATCTCTCTCTCTCTATCTCTTTCTCTCCTTCGCTCTGCCTCTCTCTCTCTCTGCGTCTCTCCCTCCCTCTCCAGCCCTTTCTCACCCTATCACTCCATTTCTCCCTCTCTCTCCCCTTCTCTCTCCCTCTCTCTCTGTCTCTCCCTCTCTCCCCTTCTTTCTGCCTCTCTCTCTCGCTCTCTCTGTCTCTCCCCCTCTCTCCATCCCTTTCTCACCCCATCACTCCATTTCTCCCTCTCTCCCCCTCTCTCTCTCCCTTTCTCTCCCTATCACTTTGTTACTTTCTCCCTCCATTTTACAACTGACACAAGTGTTATCTTCTAAATTACATGGGCAGTTAGTTGTTTAGGCTTTGTCAGCGGTCTCATCAGATCTGAATGCTCTATGATGGATAGAGAGAGAGGGAGGGAGATATTGTGAGAGAGAAAACGATTGAGACCGATAAAGGGAGAGAGAAAGAGATTGAGAGCGAGAAATAGAGCGATCGAGTAAGTGAATGTGAGAGAGAGGGAGATAATGAAGGAGAGAAAGAGAGTGGAAGTGAGAAAGAAGGATATAATGAGAGTGAAAGAGGAAGAGAGTGAGAGAAAGAGAGGGAGAGTGAGGGAAAGAGAGTGAGAGAAGGAGAGTGAGAGAGTGAGAAAGAGAGTGAGGGAGTGAGAGTGAGTGAAAGAGTGTGAGTGAAAGAGTGTGAGGGAAAGAGTGAGAGAGGGAGGGAAAGAGGGAGTGAGGGAAAGAGATAGTGAGGGAAAGAGTGAGAGAAAGCGAGTGATAGTGAGGGAAAGAGTGAGTGAGGGAAAGAGTGAGAGAGGGAGGGAAAGAGTGAGAGAGTGAGGGAAAGAGGGGGATAGTGAGGGAAAGAGTGATAGTGAGGGAAAGAGTGATAGTGAGGGAAAGAGAGTGATAGCGAGGGAAAGAGAGGGAGAGTGAGGGAAAGAGTGAGAGAAAGCGAGTGATAGTGAGGGAAAGAGGGAGAGGGAGAGAAAGAGAGTGAGAGTGAGGGAAAGAGGGAGAGGGAGAGAAAGAGAGTGAGAGTGAGGGAAAGAGAGTGTTCTCAGTGGCGTAAGACAGAGCTCTGTGAGACTGAGATAAGAGCTCCAGTCTTTATCTCTCTCAGTATAGATTTCTCCCTCAGACCCAAACACATGAACGACAGGCATAGGGATTTAGCAGCGGAAACTGAATGTTCATTTATACCAGGACACGACTGCAAGGGGGGGGGGTTACTTTGAAAGCTGTCAGAATTCATCTGTATAATTATTTTATGGTTTGTTGCTCTTTTCTGTCACATCTGATTTGGAAAACACTGTCTTCTGTTCTGCCAATAAAGCACCTTGAAATTAAACATGGAGAGTAAGAAAAAGCGAGAGAGAGGGAGAGGGGAGGGCATTGGGAGAAAGAAAACAGAAAAAGAGAGAGAGAGGCCTCGAGCAAAAACTTCACCATTCAGTGTTGAAAGAATGAAACCTTGAGATGATATCTGCAGCCATGTCTCTAAACACCCTGCAGAAGAATAGCGTTGTATTTACGGGTTTCCTCTTGTCATTCCTCTGAGTGGCTCACATTTTCCACGCGACGTTTGAAACTTTGCGCTCTTTGTAATCCTGTAATGTCACGCTGATGTAATCTTGTAATATCAGCTCCTTCCATTCCCCTCTCCTGACTCAAAACAAGAGCTGGAAAGAAACTGCCGGAAAAGAAACCAACGAGTGCAATGTGCCACTGTTTTTATAGGACAACTGTTTGGTCTGCCCTCTTTAATCTCTGAACTGCAAAACAACCGCTGAGAGTGCCATTTTTGGTTAAAGTCTTACATTTAGCATACGCTCTTGCTCCAGAGCAAGCAACACAGCCTTTTTGCATTTTTAGATAGTATCTATTTATACTGCTGGATATATACAGGTGCAGCTCAGAAAATTTTAATATCGTGAAAAAGTTCAATATTTTTTGTCACTCATGTCAGAAAGTGAAACTCATATATTATATAGATTCATTACACATAGAGTGAAACATTTCAAGCATTTATTTCTTGTAATTTTGATGATTATGGCTTACAGCTAATGAAAACCCAAATTCAGTGTCTCAGAAAATTAGAATATTACATAAGATCAATAAAAAAGGATATTTTAAACAGAAATGTCAGCCTTCTGAAAAGTATGTTCATTTCTATGCACTCAATACTTGGTTGGGGCTCCTTTTGCATGAATTACTGCATCAATGCAGCGTGGCATGGAGGCGATCAGCCTGTGGCACTGCTGAGGTGTAATGGAAGCCCAGGTTGCTTTGATAGCGGCCTTCAGGTTGTCTCCATTGTTGGGTCTGGTGTCTCTCATCTTCCTCTTGACAATACCCCATAGATTCTCTATGGGGTTCAGGCCAGGCGAGTTTGCTGGCCAATCGAGCACAGTAATACCATGGTAATTGAACCAGCTTTTGGTACTTTTGGCAGTGTGGGCAGGTGCCAAGTCCTGCTGGAAAATGAAATCAGCATCTCCATAAAGCTTGTCAGCAGAAGGAAGCATGAAGTGCTCTAACATTTCCTGGTAGATGGCTGCGTTGACTGTGGACTTCAGAAAACACAGTGGACATGGCACCCCAAATCATCACTGACTGTGGAAACTTCACACTGGACTTCAAGCAACGTGGATTCTGTGCCTCTCTACTCTTCCTCCAGACTCTGGGACCTTGATTTCCAAATGAAATGCAAAATTTACTTTTATCTGAAAAGAGGACTTTGGACCACTGAGCAACAGTCCAGTTCTTTTTCTCCTAAGCTCAGGTAAGACGCTTCTGACGTTGTCTCTGGTTCAGGAGTGGCTTGACACGAGGAATGCGACATTTGTAGCCCATGTCCTGGATTTGTCTGTGCGTGGTGGCTCTTGATGCACTGACTCCAGCCTCAGTCCACTCCTTATGAAGCTCCCCCAAATTCTTAAATGGATTTTACTTGACAATCCTCTCAAGGCTGTGGTTATCCCTGTTGCTTGTGCACCTTTTCCTACCACACTTTTTCTTTCCACTCAACTTTCTATGAATATGCTTGGATACAGCAACCAGCTTCTTTAGCAATGACCTTTTGTGGCTTACCCTCCTTGTGGAGGGTGTCAATGACTGTCTTCTGGACATCTGTCATGTCAGCAGTCTTCCCCATGATTGTGTAGCCTACTGAACCAGACTGAGAGACCATTTAAAGACTCAGGAAACCTTTGCAGGTGTTTTGAGTTAATTAGCTGATTAGAGTGTGACACCATGAGTTTCCAATATTGAACTTTTTCACAATATTCTAATTTTCTGAGACACTGAATTTGGGTTTTCATTAGCTGTAAGCCATAATCATCAAAATTACAAGAAATAAAGGCTTGAAATATTTCACTCTATGTGTAATGAATCAATATAATATTTGAGTTTCACTTTCTGAAATGAGTGACAAAAAATATTGAACTTTTTCACGATATTCAAATTTTTTGAGCTGCACCTGTGTACTGAAGTTCTTTGCATAAGGGTACAATGGCAGTGTGCTACTTAGGAATTTAACCTGCAAACTTTCGGTTTCAAGCCCAGTTCCCTACCCATTATACTACACTGCCACCTACTCTAGCAGCCCTGTGGAGCAAGGACTGACCTGCAGGCCTGAGCTTCTAACCCCCTGTGCTCTGTCTACCCCCCACAGAAGAGCTACAGTCAGCGGCTGTTCCTATCAGTGGCTCAGAGCTCCCAGCGGGCTCAGCTATTGGTCCAGGGGCAGGGCGAGGAGCCACGGCTGGAGTTGTCCTCCCCCCTGCTGGAACTAGGCCCCAGCCTGCCCTACAGCACGGGCGAGGAGGGGGAGGTGCTGGTCCAAAACCCCTGCTCCTTCCCCGTGGAGTTCTACTGCCTCGAGTACGACTCGCAGTACCTGGAGGAGGAGAAGGTGAGCTTGTGGGAAAACGGAACCTGTCACACTCTGAACATGAGAGAGAGATTCTAGACCTCTCACACTTCTAACGGGACAGGGAGATTACGGACCTGTCCCACTCTGAACGGGACAGAGAGATTACGGACCTGTCCCACTCTGAACGGGACAGAGAGATTACGGACCTGTCCCACTCTGAACGGGACAGAGAGATTACGGACCTGTCCCACTCTGAACGGGACAGAGAGATTACGGACCTGTCCCACTCTGAACGGGACAGAGAGATTACGGACCTGTCCCACTCTGAACATGACAGAGAGATTACGGACCTGTCACACTCTGAACTAGCCAGAGAGAGATTTTGGGTTTGGGTCTCTGCCGACCTGTTGTATGTTCTCCCTGTGTACGCGTGGGTTTCCTCTGTGTACTCCGGTTTCCTCCCACACTCCAAAGACATCTAGCCCAGGGACTACAGATGAAAATTTGCCTCCCTGGCTAACTCTGGCGCATTTGCAGAAATGTTTTTAATGTGCATTGTCCCTGTCAAATAAAAAAATAAGTTAATAAATTTAATTAGTTGCAACGGTAGTGTGAGGCTACATAGAGGCTTCATAGAGGCTACATAAACCCCCATAATGTTGGCAGATACTCAGCTCATTATTGTTAGCATTGTTAGCATAGCTCTGCATTGCAAAGGCTGTTACTGGAACTTTACATTGTGATGCTTCTTCTAAAATGTCACCCCCCCCCCCTCCATCTGCCCCTCCCAGATCCTGCGCATGATGAAGGGGTACGATGACAAAAACGTGCTGCTGTTGCCCCCACGCGCCCCAGGGGAAGGGCTACCGCCTGAGCTGCTGGAGTACTACAAGGACCAGAATGCATTGCCTCTGCAGGAAAACCAGGGTATGCTGGGAAATGGAATATTGCCGGTATGAGTGTGAGGTTCTGTGTTTGCCAGTATGAATTGGTGAATATTGCCAGTGTGAGGTACTGTTTGTGCCTGTGTGAATATTGCCGGTGTGAGTGTGAGGTGCTGTTTGTGCCTGTGTGAATGGGTGAATATTGCCAGTGTGAGTGTGAGGTTCTGTTTTTGCCAGTGTGAATGGGTGAATATTGCCAGTGTAAGGTGCTGTTTGTGCCTGTGTGAATGGGTGAATATTGCTGGTGTGAGTGTGAGGTGCTGTTTGTGCCTGTGTGAATGGGTGAATATTGCCAGTGTGAGGTGCTGTTTGTGCCTGTGTGAATGGGTGAATATTGCCGGTGTAAGTGTGAGGTGCTGTTTGTGCCTGTGTGAATGGGTGAATATTGCCGGTGTAAGTGTGAGGTGCTGTTTGTGCCTGTGTGAATGGGTGAATATTGCCGGTGTGAGTGTGAGGTGTTGTTTGTGTGTGAATGAGTGAATATTGCCAGTGTAAGTGTGAGGTGCTGTTTGTGCCTGTGTGAATGAGTGAATATTGCTGGTGTGAGTGTGAGGTGCTGTTGCTGTCCTCAGAGGCGAAGACCCTCTCTGTTAAAGAAGAGGGAGAGAGCCCTGTGGGCGGGGCGAAGGGAAGTGCGCTGGAGCAGGATGGGGGGACCGCCTCTCCTCTGCCCCCTGTGCCGGGGGACTGGAACACTGAGGAGGAAAAAACAGCGCCCCCTAAAAATGGCACACCGAGTGGAGGTACTGCAGGATGCACCCTGCACTACACACCCACACACACACACACGCACTACGCACACACACACTACGCACACACACACACACACACACACACACAGGCATACACACAAATGCACACACTCATTACACACATATTACACACGCACCACACACACACACACACTACACACGCACACACACACACAGGCATGCACACACACACATGCACACATACACACGCACACATACACAGGCATACACGCACAAGCATACACACAAATACACAAACACATGCACAGACACACACACCGAGTGGAGGTACTGCAGGATGCACCCTGCACTACACACGCACCCGCACCCGCACACACACACACACACTTACACACGCACTACGCACACACACACAGGCATACACACAAATACACACACTCATTACACACACACTTCACAAACACACACAGGCATACACACAAATGCACACACACACACTACACACTGCACACACACAGGCATACACACAAATGCACACACACAGGTATACACACACACACACACACATACACACACACACACACCCACACGCACACACACACACACACACACACACACACACTCACACACACAGCTTTTAGCCTGTTTCCTCGCTGTAGTGTATCAGTGCTAGCAGATGTTCATCCCTGGCTGTGTTCCTCCACAGAGCTTCTTAAAGAGAGAGAGGACAGTAAGGGCCGTGTCGGTGTGGGAGAGCTGGTGGCTAACCCTGTCTCCAGAGCCCTGGCCCGACACATGGGCCTGGACCTGTCTCCCGAGGGCCAGGCAGCCCGAAACCGGCTGGGCATCTCCATCATTGTGCACGGAGCGCCTCTCTCCGGTACCACCCTGCCCCTCTCAGCACCTCCCTCTCCTCCTCAGCACCTCCTTCTCTCCTCCCCTCTCCCTACCCCCTCTCTGCCAGCTCTCCCAGGGCTGTGCTGATCAGTATACAGTGCTGTGAAAAAGTTTTTGCCCCCTTCCTGATTTCCTCTATTCTTGCATATTTCTCACACTGGATGTTTTCAGATCTTTAGACAAAATATAATATTGATTTTAGGGAACCTGAGTTAATAAATGACACATTTGTTTTTTACTTATTAAATGTATTTATTGAACAATAAATCCCAACACCCATTTCCCTTGTGTGAAAAAGTAATTGCCCCCTTACAATAACTGCAGCCAATGTATAATAAAGTAATCATTTGTAATATTTGGTCAGATATCCTTTGCATGCCATGACTTCCTGATGTCTTTGACCCAACAATATCAAAAGACTCTTGAAATCTTATTTTCTGGTATTTCTACAAGCGATACTATAACCTCTCTGCATTTGAATGGATCTCTATGGGAATTGGGGGGTGGGACTAGATTTAGTTAATCACTCTGCTGCCAGATATGCAGTAGATATGGATGGCTCACTTTAAGGGTTGTTTCTCCTGACAAATTTTCCTATTGAACTCTATGGAAAAATAAGTCAGGAGAAACAACCCTTAAAATGAACCATCCATATCTACTGCATATCTGGCAGCAGAGTGATGGTTTGAGGCTCGTTTGATACATCAGACCCTTGATGACTTAGAGCCATTTAGCCAACCATGTATTCCATACTATTCCAGTGTAATTTACAACTAAATCTAGTCCCACCCCCCAATTCCCATAGAGATCCATTCAAATGCAGAGAGGTTATAGTATCGCTTGTAGAAATACCAGAAAATAAGATTTCAAGAGTCTTTTGATATTGTTGGGTCAAAGACATCAGGAAGTCATGGCATGCAAAGGATATGTGACCAAATATTACAAATGATTACTTTATTATACATTGGCTGCAGTTATTGTAAGGGGGCAATTACTTTTTCACACAAGGGAAATGGGTGTTGGGATTTATTGTTCATTAAATAAATTTAATAAGTAAAAAACAAATGTGTTATTTGTTTACACAGGTTCCTAAAATAAATATTATATTTTGTCTAAAGATCTGAAAACATCCAGTGTGAGAAATATGCAAGAATAGAGGAAATCAGGAAGGGGGCAAAAACTTTTTCACAGCACTGTATATAAAGTACCATTTACTGCAGTATATTACAATAAATTGTATTATCAAGATCAGAAAAGATGCTACAACACATCACAATATATAGGAATACATACAACGTATTGCCACTGAGATATTGCAGTATATGTTTTGAAAATAAATTCTTGTGAAAAATGTTTATGAACATGTTTTTTTCCAGAAATTCTGCATATTTACAATATACTGTAGTATATTCCTATTTTAAGCTCCTAAAATGCTGATATTTCTTTAAAAATTGGGGAAATGTTGGATCAGATCCAAAGCTTCTCCTGGATGTTTCTAACCAAATCTATCAATGGAAGCGAATGTGCTTCTTAACCACGCCCCTCGTTAATAAGCCGTGACCGATCTCTGAACAGGTAAGACGGCGACGGCAGTTGCCTTGGCGAAGCACTATGGCGCTGCGTGTCTGAGTATCGACTCGGTGGTGCTGGAGGCTGTGTCCAGCGGGGGCAGCACGGCGGGGCTGCAAGCCAGAGAGCTGTGTGCCAGGGCAGCGCTGGAGCACGCTCAGAGGAGAACAGAGGAGACCGGTGAGTCACGGCTGAGCGCAGTAACAAAGCACGGCCACCGGGGGCAGCAGCACACAGCTAGAGCAGCAGAGAAGGAAGGCCGTGTTAGCTCATGAGAATTTACTTTTTAAAATTGTTTTCTTCTGTCATTATTATGCATTGGTAAATTACAACACATGCATAAGTCAGTTCATATGTAAGTTCCCAAGTGTATAAGAATGTAAGGTTTTATGTTAAGTGTGGTTTAATGGCCAGTTAACGTAGCGAAGTCTTGCCAATTTAACTTTTCAGTATTTGTCACCTGGACGTTTTCTGATACCGAGTGTATGTGTGCTCTCCTGTATGTGTGTGTGTGTGTGTGTGTGTGTGTGTGTGTACTCTTGTGCGCTGGGTGTGTATGTGTGTGTATATTTGGTGTGTGTGTGTGTATGGGTGTGTGTTTGTGTGTGTGTGTGTGTGTGTGTGTGTGTGCATGTGTGTGTGTGTATGGGTGCGTGTGCGTATGGGTGCGTATGGGTGTGTGCTGCTCCAGCCCAGCCTGTAGGGGAGGGGGTGGGTGCAGGGGGGCTCCTCAGTATGGAGGCTCTGGCCAAACACACAGCAGAGGGCAGTCAGGCCGGCCCGCCCACGTCTCCCCCCTCCATCTCCACCCGCAACAAGAACAGCATCGCTGGGGGAAAGAAGAATGAAGGCTCTCAACCAACCACCACCTCTCAGGTACACACACACACACACGCAGGTGCATGCACACGCGCACACACACACACATGCACACACACAGGTATTTGTGCACAGTCTTGCCTGTGCTGTATCTGTGGTGTGAGTGCAGTGTACTTGTCCCCCAGCCTGCAGACAGTCCGCTGGCTCAGGTACACAGGCGGCTGAGTGTGAGTGGCAGCCTGACTGAACACCTGGGGCTCATCAGCTGCCTGCTGCCCGAGGACCTGCTGGTGGACATCCTCTCAGAGCGGCTACAGGTGAGTCAGGTGTATGCAGACTGGATACAGGTGAGTCAGGTTTATACAGACTGGGTACAGGTGAGCAGGTGTATCCAAACCGCTACAGGTGTACACAGATTGGACAAACCGCTACAGGTGTACACAGATTGGATTTCAGGTGAGACAGGTGTTCACAGATTGGATACAGGTGAGTCAGGTGTATACAGACTGGATACAGGTGAATCGGGTGTATACAGACTGCTACAGGTGAGCCAGGTGTATACAGGTGAGACGGGTGTACACAAATTGGACACAGGTGAGACAGCTGTACACAGACTGGCTACAGGCGAGACATGTGTATACAGGTGAGACAGGTGTACACTGATTGGATACAGGTGAGACAGCTTTACACAGACTGGATACAGGTGAGACAGCTGTACACAGACTGGATACAGGTGAGGTAAGAGAGGGATGTATAGACAGAAGGGTTTCCAGACTAACTACAGGTGTGAGATTATTATACATACTGTTTGCAGGTAACACCAGAATCCCAGTTCTCATCACATTACAATTGTAATGTCTTGTTCTTCTCTGACCCCCTGCCCTCTATGCCCTGCCCAGCTGAGCGACTGTCACCGGGGCCTGGTGATTGACGGGCTGGAGACCCCATACTGTCGCTCGCTGGCCGACACCCTGCAGGCCGTGCTCAAGGCTCTCAACAACAGACACTTTATCTACATGGTGAACCTGTCCCACAGCTTCCAGTCCCTAAAGGCCAAGGAGAGGGCGCAGAGAGAGGCCCAGGGTGAGGAGGAGGAGGAGGGATGGATGGATAGAGAGGGAGGGGAGGGATGGAAGGATAGAGAGGGAGGGAAGGGATGATGGATGGAGGGATAGAGAGGAAGGGGAAGCTGCAGTGGAAGATGTAGAGGGGTTGGTTAAGGCTACAGAATGATGAAGACGCCGGTTTTCTGCTTTTTGGGTTGAGGGAATGCTGAATTGGTGACTGCTTCCAACTCTCTCACACTCCTTCTTCCTCCATCTCTCTTCTGTCTTTTTTTTGTTTCTTTCTCTCGTCTCTCAGAGAGGGAGCAGCAAGAGGTGGTGGAGAGGGAGAAACTGCGTCTGAAGGAGATGGATGAGGAGGAGTACGACGCCCTGTCGGAGGAAGAGAAGGAGCGCGTGGACCAGCAGCACCTGGAGGAGCTGAGAGAGAGGAGGCGCAGGTAGAGAGCAGGAGACCAGGGTGGGGGTGGGTGCTGTGGAACCCAGCTTTAATACAGGTGTCACTAGAGTTTGACACAATGAAACGCAAACAGTATGTTTCGCCTTGTCTTGTCAATATACCTGTGTTTAGGTAAGGTGAAGGTGCCTGTGTGTGTGTGTGTGTGTGTGTGTGTGTGTACGTATGTGTGTGTGTGTGTGTGTGTGTGTGTTATTTGTGTAAATGTGTGCGTGTCCTCAGGGAACAGGAGCGGGCTGAGCGCGAGGAGGAGAAGAGGAGGCTGCAGGAGGAGCAGGAGCGGCTGAGGGAGGAGGAGGAGCAGAGGAAGAAGAGCAGGAAAGGGAAGAAGGAGCAGCCCAAAGATGAGTCGTCTGGGAAGAGGAGCCAGCAGGACAGGAAGCAGGTCAGTGTCCCTCACAGCACTGACCAGCAGTGTGGAGCACTGGAGCAGCAACAGCACTGACCAGCAGTGTGGAGCACTGGAGCAGCAACAGCACTGACCAGCAGTGTGGAGCACTGGAGCAGCAACAGCACAGACCAGCAGTGTGGAGCACTGGAGCAGCAACAGCACAGACCAGCAGTGTGGAGCAGCAGCAGATCAGTGTCACAGCACAGACCAGCACTCTTAATTGCTTTAAATGCTAATTTAATATGCATAATCATAAATAATTTATCTTCCTCCCAAGAGGAATTGCCACCATGTGTTTGTGACAGAAGTGTGCATTCCTTTGTATGTTAAAGTTAAAGAGAAGTGATTGAATCACAACATGGAGAAAATCACTGAGAATGCGCTGTTCTCTACAGTCTGAGGTCAGCCTGCGTCCTGAGAGCAAGCTCGAGCCGCCGCTTAAAGACGGGACAAAAATGTCCAAAGAGTCCTCCTCAGAGGGCGCCAGAGAGCCGGAGGAGGCTGGCAGGAAGGGGAAGTCCAAAGATGAGCATGCGCAGTCTGCATCGCCCAATGAGGATCTAGAGAAGGAGCAAGTGAGCGTGCGTCATCACTGAACCTGTACAGTTCAGTAAAGCTTCATTATTACTGATCACTGACTATTACTGACTAACATTCCTGACCTTCACTATTGAGCCACTGTACTGTTAGTGAACACCATTACAGAGCCGTTATTGACCTTCACAGTAGTGTCATTACTTACTTTCATTGCTTAACCGGCAGTAGCCATTGTTATCGACCGTGATTTATGAACAGTAACTGACCACTGAAATGCGGTAGTGAAGGATAATTAACCAGCTTTCTTAACCTTAGAAATCAAATGCAGAATTACAATTCAAGTCTGGTTCATATTTCAAGGAGGTAGTACTACACAGCAGATCTGGGTGTTTGCAATACTTTAACTGTTTTGATGCCAGGTAAAATTTGAAAGCATTCCTTTCAGGTAATTTCATGTTAACTAACTGCGACATACAATCATACAAGAGAAGAGTCTGTTCTTAATTGTCCATAATAATAATAATAACTTGCAGGAATGTTACTGTTCACCGTGTTGAAAGGCGTAGCATATTTCACCCAGATCTGTTGGCACAGGTATAATTCATTTTATAATTTCATGTGTTCCTTTTTGCTGAACTGGTGCACAAACCAAACTAAACTCCATTCTAAACTGTCCTTCCTCCACACCTGACCCCCCGACCCCTCCCTCCACCCCTCTGACCGCCCCTGACCCTCCGAGGAGCAGATGAGCGAGGCAGATCGGCTGCTTCTCGCTCGTTTTCAGCGGTACGAGCAGAGCCAGGAGCTGCTCAACCACACCCTGCAGTACTGGGACCGCGTAAAGGGCCACCTCTTCATGGCCACGCCCCCTGAGGCCCCGCCGCAGGAAGCGCAAGACCCCGCCCCCGAGCGCCACGCCCCCTCGGGCAAGAAGAGCAGGAGGGAGCGAGAGAGGGAGAAGGAGAAGGAGAAAGAGAAGGAGAGAGTGGAGAGAGAGAGGGAGAGGCTGAAGGCAGAGCTGGCCCCTCCCTCCCCAGCCCCTCCTTTGGGGGAGACGTCAGAGGGGGCGGAGGGAGAGGCCCCGCCCGAGAGCGTACCCCAAATCCTTCTGCCAGTCAGCGGGAGGGAGCACCCCAGCGGCGCCCAAATCCTGGGGAGCGGAAAGCTGCCCCCCCTGGAAGAGGTACACCCCCGTCAAGCACCACGCACCACCCCACCTTCCAGCACAGCTACAGCACAAACCATTTCTCTTTCTTTCTGTTTCATTCCATTTTAATTTGATGCTTTAGTGACTCAGTCTTTCTTTCTTTAATCATATGGTACACAGGTTTTGGCGGCTAGAAAAGAGGGGGAGGGGGGGGCTCTAGAGTAATATACGAGAATAAGGTCCAGTGGAAGGGGTTATGATGGCCATTTATTTTATTAACAGGGGTCACACACTTTATTGTGTACACTTGGCATACATGAATGACAGTGTCTGTATGTTTTATGCTGTAGTTGTCCTGTTAAGTGAGGGGACAAAACAGCAGCTGTCTCAATGTTCTGGAACATCTTTCCTTAGAAAATCAGGGGGCAGATTTATTTACCTTTTCCTCATTACTTTCCCAGAGAAACCCCCAGAATGAATTGTGGCAATTTATTGGTAACACTTTAATTGAACTACATCCTTGTGCAAATTAATTGAATCGAGCACACACTCAGATTTTAATTTGCAGCCATCTTTGTGTGCCATTTCATACATACATTCCACACATGATCATTTGCATAATTCCAGACCATCCTCATCCAGGTGTGTTCGTGCATTCCATCGTCACACCTGATTCTTTTGTTCTTGCTTGTCAGTATTCTATTCACCCCCCCCTCTTGTTTATCCATCTTCACCTTCTTAAATTGTGATTGGTTCTTTGTGTTGGATTCCTCTATTTTCTGTGTTCCCGTTTGACACTTCATTTTTTCTACACTGCATTGGGATGATGCAATATGGCATAATCCATCCACCTTCAGGCAAATTCCACAGAAATCACTGGAAATTAATGCCTGGAGAATGAATAGTAACCAGAACCTGAGATTTGTTGGGGTTCAGAAAAATATAGAAACAAATGGTGGAAATAGAAACTCATAAAATAAAAAAATAAAAATAATAAAATCAGCCAGTGATGGACAAGGATGCAGATGTCATACAACTTTTATTATGGCAAATAGTTTATGTAAAGTGTTAACAATAAATTAACTGAAATTAACTTCTGGGGGTCTGAAACCTCCATTACACTGTCATAAACATGGCATAACGCCTGTCATAGGCAGTTATGACAGTATATGTCACCTTCTGACAGATGTCATAACACTGTCATAATGCACATAATTTTGTTATATGACATATGTGAGGAGCTGTGCTGTGCTATTACTCTCCGTTCTTGTGTTGTGTGGTTTCAATCCCAGGGCTGAACTCCAGTATAGAGCAGTGCCAGTGTCTAATGACTGGGTGCAAGTGAAAGAAATTGAAACTATTCAGCTTTTGAATGACAGAAGGAAAAATACGATAAAAGATCCTCATGCAAGGAGAGGCCAGAACATTTGTTGGCTCAATTGGCCAATTATCTCGATAGCCTAATGCTGGTTTGCTCGTTGCATAAACCATTTTTTACAGGGAAAACAGTTTTTCAGCTGTCATTCATGAGCTTGCGAATAAATTTAGCTGAAATGTCCGTCCAGGCATATGATTGGGCTGATTAAATAATCAAGGGCAAAAAATCC
Source organism: Ilyophis sp. 1 JC-2022 (assembly GCA_022702515.1). Lineage (NCBI taxonomy): Eukaryota > Metazoa > Chordata > Actinopteri > Anguilliformes > Synaphobranchidae > Ilyophis > Ilyophis sp. 1 JC-2022. Next base: position 47,237,166 of record CM040400.1, on the reverse strand, counting down.
AGGAACAACTACGAAACCTAGCCTTGGGCCGTGTCCGAATACAGCCCCTACACCCTTTTGAGGGCGCATATTTGAGTCCACTTCATCAAAAAGCTTTTGAGTGGGTGACTTTTTCTCACAAATGGGGGCACTTAAAATACCAGGATGAACCCCTTATTTCCGGGGTTTTGTTGAGGGAATTCAGGTGTAAGTACAAAGACAGAATGGTTTATTTTGTCATATCACTTTAAATAGGCTTTTCTACCTTTTTGCTAGTTTTGACTGGTATGACTTTCTATGTTGTGACTGTCTCACTGTCTGTGCTCTGATTGGTCCCTGAAGGTGTTGGATGGGCTGGGACAGGGACCAAAAGGCCCACCCATTCTCCCTCCCATCATGTACTCTGTGGTGTCGTACCCGGAAAAGCGAGCCCCGCCAAGTGCCCAAGAGAGCTCCACCCACTTCACCTTCCTGGCCCCGCCTGTGCCAGAGGACCCTGCTGAGGACAGGAAGGAGGCGGAGACTGAGCCAGAAACATTAAGCTCCGCCTCCCAGGCAAAGGTTCGACAGCACGCCTCTGCGTGCAGTATTCATTTGCCAATTCTGTAGAACTGGACGGCCATATTGGATGAGATTAAATTTGAATGTGTTCAGCTAACTTTTAAAAAATGTATTTAGGTACCCATTTGGTACAGATAAGTATAAGTGTTGCTGAATAAACCTAATATCCTGTCTGGTTATATTTGTTCTGTCTAGCATAAGATAACCTCTGTGGGTAATTAATTACTGATTGGTGTTTGACTGTGTAAATGCAGCATGAATTAATTCTCAATTTGGTGCAAACTCATCTAAAATGTGATGACAGGAGGAGTCAGTCACGCCCTCTAGAGGCCGGGGGAAGAAGGGCGAGACCGGGAGGGAGAGCCAGAGGGAGAGGAGACGCGCGACAGGAAAGAGGAGCACGAGGAGTCCACAATCCCCCACGCTGAGCGCCGTCACACCCTTCTCTGACACGGAGCACAGCAGCCCAACCGGAGAGTCCCAACAGGAGAAAAACCAGCGGTGAGATACACACACACACTCGCACACATGTGCGCACACACACGCATATGTGCATGCACACACAAACACACTCACAAACGTGCACGCACACACACACACACACACACTCATACGTGTACACACACACACTAGCATACGTGCACGCACACACACACACTCACATACGTGCACGCACACACACACACTCACACACGTGCATGCACACACACACTCACATACGTACGCACACACACACACACACACACACACACACAGGAGCAAAACTAGCAGTGAGATACACACACACACACACACACACACACACACAGACAGACATAAACAAATGCACACAAGCACACATAGGCACACACGTACTTGCGCATGTGTTAGCATAACAGACTGTAAGTAGGATTCACCGGTGTATATTTTTGACCTTTGTATCTGACCCCTGCAGTTTGACTTCCTTCCGATGGATTGTCCCACCCAAAGGAGAGGTGGCCCTGAAGATCAGGTTCCAGTCGTCCGCGCCGGGCAGATTTGAGCAGACGCTGAACTTTGAGCTGATGGGCACCAGGAGGCGCTATCAGCTGCATTGCAGGGGCGTCTGTGCCTTTCCTGCCATCAGCCAAGAATACAAGTGCGTACTGCTGTTTATGCTGGTCTCCTAGTAACAGTCTTCCAGATACGAGAGAACACTCTCAGCTGAGCAGCTCCCATTGGAGGTTTTCACGATCACAAAGTGATGTCATATCTGCCCCACATTGTGTCATATCTACCCCACCCTCTGTAACATTTACCCTACCCTGTTTCTCATCTGCCCCACCCCTTTCTCATAGGATGGTTTTTGCTCATACTAAGAAGGCCCTGCAGTCAGACGACAGTCTCCATAAGACCTACATCATCCAGTCCGGGGTGTATGAGTTCGGCCCTCTGCTCTGCAGGAAGTCCCGGGACAGGTATGGGCCTGGGGTCAGACACTGTGACACAGTCCACACAGGTCCACACCCTACTGGACCAGAGTAGACTCAAACAAATACACACACGCGCACACACACACACACACACACACACACACACACACACACACACACACATACATACACAGACACAAATACTCACATACATTCATACATACGCCCCTTTTTCGTCACTGCTTGATAAATTAATGCACAGAAAAGTAAAATGCACTTTTGAGTGAGCTTTTGACTATAAACCAACTCCCTTCTTAGTGCAAATTTTTACACGTTAGCATATTCTGGTTTAAAGCCGTGATGACTCTGTCCAGAGATGGTGTCGATGAGAGCTTGGTTTGTGTGTGTAAAGGCCCTGGTGTAACCCAGCCAGTACTCTACCTGTGTAACAGGTACAAGGAGGGCCCGTATCCAGAGAACATGGAGAAGCTCATCATGCATAACTGCTCCCAGCTGGAAGCCGAGGTCCACTTCTGCTTCCAGCACGACACCAAGGCCACCACCTTCCTGCTGGACCCGCCCACTATGACCCTCAGACCCAATGAGAAACAGGTTCTTCACCTCTCACAGAACAATTACAGCATCATCACTTTGTTTGACCCGCCCAATTTGACCCTCAGACCCAATGAGAGAGAGGTTCTGGAGCCTTCCTAGAACCATTATATCATCAGTGCAATATCTTGATATTTTTGGCTCACAAGAAATACCACAGCCAGAGAAAGCATAACACGGTCAGGACAGTTTTATATTGTGTGTTAATTATTTTAGCTTGAAAAAACAGAAAATGATAAGTTGAAAATAATCTCTCTAATAAATCGCTGATTTCCACGACAGCCAGCTGCTGTTGTTCCCGTTGAATAAACGCGGTGCCTGCCGTTTTTATTCATGTACTTTTCTCATGTACTGGGTATTTCCCAAAGGCATTATAGGCAATAAGTTGAAAGCTGAACCCCCACGCTGTCACTGTTTCAGTGTTTGATTTAGTTGATTTTGGATCCCTAATTGAACAGCGTGCCCCCCCCCCCCCCTTAGGAGCTGAAGATTTGGGCGTACCCCACCACCTCCGGGCTGTTTGAGGACCGCGTGGTGTGCTGCGTGAAGGAGAATCCCGACCCCGCCCTGTTCCGGGTCGCCTGCCGGGGGGTGCGTTTGGACCTGGAGCTCGAACGCAAGCACGTGCACTTCGACAAGGTGCTCCTGGGCAGGTGAGTGGAGCGGGTCTGACCGAGCAATCACGCGCATTTCCGCCTCTGTGTCACAGCTTCCTGTCGAGACGGCTGGCTCACTCGCCTGGATTTAGTTTTTGCCTGGATTGTTATATTTAGGACTGGGCAGAGAGTGCCCTGCGTGCTTCTGGATTTCATGCCAACGTCTGCTCATAATTATTTAACCATATTGGTGTTCTGACATTTTAGCTAAGTGTGCTCATAAGCACATGAATGACAGCTGGATAAATGTGTCTGTGTTCTACTGTGAATCGCCATTGCTGTATATAGATAATTAGAGAAGTACGCCTGGAGTGATTGGTGGAAACAGAAAGCCTGCATACACGCTGGGCCAAAGTGTATGTAGGGTTTTTTTTTCCAGACAAATTATCCTGGCTTAAATGTCCAAACAGTATATAAACAGTGAAATGATTCACCACAGAAACAGAACCCCTGCATCCTGCAGCTGTACACAATGTTTTCTGAAATTTGAGATGAAATAAAGAGCTGAATTTGGCATGAGATCCTGAAATGGAACCGTCAACGCTTACTCAATGTCCCTAACTTCCCCTGCCATCTCTCACTCCTCCCCTTCCCACCCAGACGTGACACTAAGAGTCTGACCCTGCGCAATGCCACGCCCCTGCCCGCTGCCTGGAGGCTGGTTGGCCTGGAGAAGCTGGGAGAAGAGTTCAGCGTGACACAGGAGCGCGGCGTCGTCCCGGCTCGCTCCGAGTTCTGCCTGCAGATGCACTTCAGGTCCACGAAGGCCGCCAACCTGAAAAAGGCCATCAGCCTGGAGGTACAGAACTCACACTGCGCCAGAGTACAGCATTCACACTGCTCCAGAGTACAGCATTCACACTGCTCCAGAGTACAGCATTCACACTGCAACAGAGTACAGCATTCACACTGCGCCAGAGTACAGCATTTACACTGTGGTGCGCCAGAGTACAGCATTCACACTGCACTGCGCCAGAGTACAGCTTCACACTGTGCCAGAGCACAGCATTTACACTGCGCTGCGCCAGAGTACAGCATTTACACTACGCTGCGCCAGAGTACAGCATTTACACTGCGCTGCACCAGAGTACAGCATTTACACTGCGCTGCACCAGAGTCCAGAATTTACGAATTAATCCACGAAGGCCGCCAACCTGAAAAAGGCCATCAGCCTGGAGGTACAGAACTCACACTGCGCCAGAGTACAGCATTCACACTGCTCCAGAATACAGCATTTACACTGCGTCAGAGTACAGCATTTACACTACAGCATTTACACTGCGCCACAGTACAGCATTTACACTACGCTCCGCCAGAATACAGCATTTACACTGCGTCAGAGTACAGCATTTACACTACAGCATTTACACTGCTCTACACCAAGGTTCAGCATTTACACTACAGCATTTACACTGCACTACACCAGAGTTCAGCATTTACCCTGCACTGCATGAGAGTACAGAATTTACGCTACAGCATTTACACTACACCAGAGTTCAGCATTTACACTACACCAGAGTTCAGCATTTACACTGCACTGCGCCAGAGTACAGCATTTACACTACAGCATTTACACTGCACTACACCAGAGTACAGAATTTACACTACAGCATTTACGCTACACTACACCAGAGTTCAGCATTTACACTGCACTACACCAGACTACAGCATTTACACTGCACTGCATGGGAGTACAGAATTTACACTGTACTGCACAACAGTTCAGCATTTACACTGCACTGTGACAGAGTACATAATTGACACTGCACTACTTTAGAGTACAGCATTTACACTGCACCAGAGTTCAGCATTTACAGTGCACTGCTTTAGAGTACAGCATTTACACTGCACTGCACCAGAGTTCAGCATTTACACTGCATTACACAAGAGCACAGCATTTACACTGCACTGTGCCGGAGTACAGCATTTACACTGCCTCAGAGTACAGCATTTACACTACACTGCACCAGAGTACAGCATTTACACTGTACTGCACCAGAGTACAGCATTTACACTGCACTGCACCAGAGTACAGCATTTACACTGCACTGCTTTAGAGTACAGCATTTACACTGCACTACACTAGAGTTCAGCATTTATACTGTACTGTACCAGAGTACAGCATTTACACTGCACTGCACCAGAGTTCAGCATTTATACTGTACTGCACCAGAGTACAGCATTTACACTGCACTGTGCCAGAGTACAGCATTTACACTGCACTGTGCCAGAGTACAGCATTTACACTGCACTAGAGTACAGAATTTACACTGCACTGCGCCAGAGTACAGCATTTACACTGCGCTGTGCCAGAGTACAGTATTTACACTGCCCCAGAGCACAGCATTTACACTGTGCTGCACCAGAGTACAGCATTTACACTACAGCATTTACACTGCACTGTGCCAGAGTACAGCATTTACACTACGCTCCACCAGAATACAGCATTTACACTGCGTCAGAGTACAGCATTTACAGTACAGCATTTACACTGCTCTACACCAGAGTTCAGTATTTACACTGCACTGCATGAGAGTACAGCATTTACACTACAGCATTTACACCACACTACACCAGAGTTCAGCATTTACACTACACTACACCAGAGTACAGACTTTACACTACAGCATTTACACTACACTACACCAGAGTTCAGCATTTACACTACACTACACCAGAGTTCAGCATTTACACTGCACTGCATGAGAGTACAGCATTTACACTACACTACACCAGAGTTCAGCATTTACACTACACTACATCAGACTACAGCATTTACACTGCACTGCATCAGAGTACAGCATTTACACTGAACTGCACAACAGTACAGCATTCACACTGCACTACACCACACTACAGCATTTACACTGCACTGTGCCATAGTACAGCACTTACGCTACACTACACCAGAGTTCAGCATTTACACTGCACTACACCAGAGTTCAGCATTTACACTGCACTACATCAGACTACAGCATTTACACTGCACTGCATCAGAGTACAGCATTTACACTGAACTGCATGACAGTACAGCATTCACACAGAACTGATTTAGAGTACAGCATTCACACTGGACTACACCACACTACAGCATTTACACTGCACTGTGCCATAGTACAGCATTTACACTGCACTACACCAGATTACAGCATTTACACTGCACTACACCAGATTACAGCATTTACACTGCACTGCACCAGAGTTCAGCATTCACACTGCACTGCACCAGAGTCCAGAATTTACACTGCATTGCACCCAGAGTACAGCATTTGCACTGTACTGTGTCAGAGTACAGCATTTACACTACAGCATTTACACTGCACTACACCAGAGTACAGAATTTGCAGTACAGAATTTACGCTACACTACACCAGAGTTCAGCATTTACACTGCACTACACCAGAGTTCAGCATTTACACTGCACTACACCAGACTACAGCATTTACACTGCACTGCATCAGAGTACAGCATTTACACAGAACTGATTTAGAGTACAGCATTTACACTGCACTACACCAGACTACAGCATTTACACTGCACTGTGCCATAGTACAGCATTTACACTGCACTACACCAGATTACAGCATTTACACTGCACTGCACCAGAGTTCAGCATTCACACTGCATTGCACCAGAGTACAGAATTTACACTGCACTGCGCCAGAGTACAGCATTTACACTGCACTGCACCAGAGTACAGCATTTACACTGCACCAGAGTCCAGAATTTACACTGCATTGCACCCAGAGTACAGCATTTGCACTGTACTGTGCCAGAGTACAGCATTTACACTGAACTGCTTTAGAGTACAGCATTAACACTGTACTACACCAGACTACAGCATTTACACTGCACTGTGCCAGAGTACAGCATTTACACTGCACAACACCAGATTACAGCATTTACACTGCACTACACCAGAGTTCAGCTTTTACACTGCACTACACCAGAGTTCAGCATTTACACTGCATTGCACCAGAGTACAGATTTTGCACTGCGCCAGAGTACAGCATTTACACTGCACCAGCGTACAGTATTTACACTGCACTGCACCAGAGTACAGAATTTACACTGCATTGCACCCAGAGTACAGCATTTACACTGTACTGTGCCAAAGTACAGCATTTACACTGAACTGCTTTAGAGTACAGAATTTACACTGCACTACACCAGAGTACAGAATTTACACTGCACTGCACCAGAGTACATCATTTACACTACAGCATTTACACTGCACTGCACCAGAGTACAACATTTACACTACACTGCACTAGAGTACAGCATTTACACTGCACTGCACCAGAGTACATCATTTACACTGCACTGCACCAGAGTACATCATTTACACTGAACTGCACCAGAGTACAGCATTTACACTGAACTGCTTTAGAGTACAGCATTTATATTGCACTGCACCAGAGTACAGCATTTACACTGCACTGCACCAGAGTACAGCATTTACACTGCACGGCTTTAGAGTACAGCATTTACACTGCACTGCACCAGAGTACAGCATTTACATTGAACTGCTTTAGAGTACAGCATTTCCACTGAACTGCTTTAGAGTACAGCATTTACACTGCACTGCATCAGAGTACAGCATTTACACTGCACTGCTGTAGAGTACAGCATTTCCACTGCACTGCACCAGAGTACAGCATTGCTAAGGGTTGATCATGTGACAGTGAATGAATGAGGGATTGATTGATTCAGCTGGTAAATGTGACAGGACCTCATTAGGGAAGCAAAGCAGAGAACAGAGATGAACTGAATGGGTGATGTAAAGTAATGATGTAAATAATTAATGGATGAATAAATTAGGTGAACTAATAAAGGGTGGAAAATATAAATTATTCTACATATTTAGTTTGTGTCCCTTTGGGCTATGTGTTCGTGTGTGTTTGTGTGTGTGCGTGCATGCGCGTGCGTGTGTGTGCGTGCGTGCGTGCGTGCGTGTATCTGTGTGTGTGTGTGTGTGTGTGTGTGCGCGCGCTCATATGCACACATGTACACCTGTGTGAGCACGGCCTTACGCACGGGCCTGTGTTGATGCCTGTTGTTCCGTGTGTTCCAGGTTTCGGACGTGGACAACATTCTGGGCCTGGTCCAGACAGAGAACATCCAGATTTTGGCAGAGGCGTACGATGTGGCTCTGGACATCTCCTTCCCCAAAGGTACCGGAGCAGAGTCAGTCAATGAGCTTTTAAAATCGCCCGTGTGACCAGATCTGTGGCCCTTTGAGTGCAACACTGGCCTCAAACCCCAGTCAGGCTTGATTAATGGAACCCAGATGCTTCTGCCAATCCAAATATCTGTGATTAATTACAGCCGGGTGCCAGTTAACCTTGGTCATTAAATCAGATTGAGATGAATGGCTCAACTGCTGCGCCAAACTCTCTTGTTTAATTTGTCAAATTTTCACCCAGGCCGTTTTGTTGTTACCCGCTGCTGTCATTGGCTGATTACAGACCGTGTCTGACCTGGTAGTCTGGTAGCACACAGTACACACAGGTTTAAACAGGGCCTGTTCTGCTTTTGTTTGCCATTCTCTGCCAATCAAAGTGGAGGGTTTTCTCATTCACTGTCGCTGTTACGTCAGCCTGTGAGCGGCAGTTTAAAAAAAAATTTGGTGCTCTGCCCCCACCCCCCGCCCGCGTGACCTGTCATACCCTCCATTTGGAATGGTTATATGAAGAGGGAGCGTTGCCATGGCAGCCCTCACTGCCATTTGTGTGGCTGGTCACAACTGGCCAGTGGTGGGCGGCTCCACTTGATAACCACAGACTGGGTGTGTGTGTGTGTGTGTGTGCGTGCGTGTGCGTGTGTGTTCATCTGCGTCTGTGTGCGTGTGTGTGTGCGTGCGTGCTTGTGCGTGTGTGTTCATCTGCATGTGTGTGTGTGTGTGTGTGTGCGTGTGTGTGCTTGCGTGCGTGTGTTTGTCTGCGCATGTGTGCGTGCGTGTGTGTTCGTCTGTATGCGTGCGTGTGTGTGTTCATCTGCGTGTGTGTGTGTTCATCTGCATTCGTCTGCATGTGTGTGCGTATGTGTTCGTCTGCGTGCGTGCATGCGTGTTTGTCTGTGTGTGTGTGTGTGTGTGCGCGTGTGGGTGCGCATGCATTTGTGTGTGTGTGTGTGTGTGCTTGTGCGTGTGCCTGTCTTCCAGGCGCTGACGGAGGCCTGGACTTTGGGGCCATCAAAGTGTCAGAAGAAGCGAAGCTGTCTGTGAACCTGAAGAATAAAGGCAAATATGAGATCGCTTTCAAGTGAGTCTGTGATCCTGTGAGTCTGTGATCCTGTGAGTCTGTGATCCTGTGATCCTGTGAGTCTGTGAGCCTATTGTACCTGCTCCCTCATGGGGCTGTGTAAACTGTAGAAAAACTATTCGGTTACATTCTTCCTGTTCTACCAATAAACAGCATTAGCTTCTCCTAATATAGAGCTAATATAATGATTCAAACATGTAAAACACTTAATTATGAAAAGCAATGTTTCTTAATTATTTTTGCCCCATCGTCTCTCTCTTTCTATACATTTTTCCACCAATAACCCCCCCCTCTCCATCCCCCCTCACCTACCTCCCTCTCTCCCTCCACCCTTCCTCCCTCTTTCCCTCCATCCTGTCCCCCTCCCTCTCTCTCTTTCCATCCCCCCTCACCTACCTCCCTTTCTCTCTTTCTCTCTTTCCACCTTTCCCCCCCTCCCTCTCTCTCTCTCCATCCCCCTCACCTACCTCCCTTTCTCCCTCCATCCTGTCCCCCTTTCTTTTTCTTTCCACCCTTCCCCCTGTCCCCACCCCCTTTCTCTCTCTCTCTCTCTTTCTCTCTCCACCCTTCCCCTCTGTCCCCCTCCCTCGCTCTCTCTCTCTCTCCATCTTTCCCCATGCCCCCATCCCCTCTTTCTTTTACTTTTTATCTTTCTCCACCCTTCCCCCTCTTCTTCTCCCTCTCCCCCTCCGCCTCTCCCTGCGGTCCCAGGTTTCTATTGAAGTCCTCAGACCCCAGCCTGGTTGATCTGAGCTCCATGTTCACCATCACGCCTCAGAATGGCTCCCTGAACCCCAATGAGCGCCCCACCGCCGTGCAGTTCCTTTTCCGCTACAACAAGGAGGTGTCCGTCAGCGAGCAGCAGATCCTCTACTGCCAGGTGAGCTTACACTGTGTGTACCTGTACTATACAGGTAACATCCCGTATGGAGTTATACCTGCATCTTACAAGTAACATCCCATATAGAGTTATACCTGTACAGGTAACATCCCAAATAGAGTTATACCGGCATCTTACAGGTAACATCCCATATAGAGTTATACCTGTACAGGTAACATCCCAAATAGAGTTATACATGCATCTTACAGGTAACATCCCATATAGAGTTATACCTGCATCTTACAAGTAACATCCCATATAGAGTTATACCTGTACAGGTAACATCCCAAATAGAGTTATACCGGCATCTTACAGGTAACATTCCATATAGAGTTATATCTGTATCTTTCAGGTAACATCCCATATAGAGTTATACCTGCAACTTACAGATAAGATATATCTGTATCTTTCAGGTAACATCCCATATAGAGTTATACCTGTGCTATTCAGGTAACATCCCATATAAAGTTATATCTGTACTGTACAGGTAACATCCCATATAGAGTTATACCTGTACAGGTAATGTCTGTACGTTATAGCACTGCTTGTACAGTCAGATGTGTTAAATTGCCCCCCCCCCCCTGTACGCAGGTGATTGAGCCAAACATTGCGGAAGGAGGAGAAACCATCGCCTGCATCCCCATAAAGGTCTCTGTCCAGTCCCTGTTCGCCAAGTACAGCATCCTGCCCTCAACCGACATCAACTTCGGCCCCCTGGTCTACGGCAGCCGCAAGGCAAGAACTTTCACCATCGAGAACAACAGCCACTTTGAGATCCGCTTCGTCATTTCTAGGATGTGCAAAGACCAGCCTTCGGCATCTCAGAAGAAAGGGTAAGCGCTCAATTGTGTGGGTTTATACCTGTGGGCTATCACCTGTCATTATCTCACCTGTGGGGGTTTACCTGTGGACTATCACCTGTCATTATCTCACCTGTGGGGGTTTACCTGTGGGCTATCACCTGTCATTATCTCACCTGTGGGGGTTTACCTGTGGGCTATCACCTGTCATTATCTCACCTGTGGGGGTTTACCTGTGTGCTATCACCTGTCATTATCTCACCTGTGGGCTATCACCTGTCATTATCTCACCTGTGGGGGTTTACCTGTGGACTATCACCTGTCATTATCTCACCTGTGGGGGTTTACCTGTGTGCTATCACCTGTCATTATCTCACCTGTGGGGGTTTACCTGTGGGCTATCACCTGTCATTATCTCACCTGTGGGGGTTTACCTGTGTGCTATCACCTGTCATTATCTCACCTGTGGGGGTTTACCTGTGGACTATCACCTGTCATTATCTCACCTGTGGGGGTTTACCTGTGGGCTATCACCTGTCATTATCTCACCTGTGGGGGTTTACCTGTGTGCTATCACCTGTCATTATCTCACCTGTGGGGGTTTACCTGTGGACTATCACCTGTCATTATCTCACCTATTGCCCTTTCACTTCTAATGCCAGTGATTTTTTTTCTGAACTTATCAAAGGTTTAACACCTTGTCATCAGAACTTACCTGTCTTAATGACACTGTTCCAGCTGAGTGTTTTCACCGTGTAATTCTTTAAAGATATGACTGAGCCTGTATCAGAGCTATGGCAGCACTGAAGCTGCTCGTATTACTAAAGCAAGGCAGTGATATATCTCAGTTTCCTGATAAGGAGACAAGCTCAGAATGGCTTAGTGCAGAAGGCCCCATGTTTTAGAGCTGAGAAGCGCACAGCCGCGTACCCGACTGAGCCGCTGAAGGGATCATTGCTAATGGCGGAACTGCGCTTGCTCAATGGCGTGTGTGGTCACACTGTTATTACACTCACTGATAGTACCACGTGCTATAAATCACATTAAACTCACATTAAAAGTGTGAAATTAGCCTGGGAGGGGGAGAAGCTCCGGTATGGGCCGTCTGATTGGCTGTGATGCAAGGCTGTGGGAAGGGTTGGCCAATCAGGCCTTGGCTGATGGGGGTGTGGAGTTAGATGCCCAGTCTCACTACGGGCTCATATTGTGTAGTGTACCGAATCTGTACTTGTATTAACAGACAGAGAGCGCAAAATGGTGGCACAGTGATGTTTTAAATCAGCAGTGTGTGAATACGTTCATCTCTCTCACTGGTGCCACTGCCCACCATATCATGGAAAGAGATCCACCCAGTCACTGGCTGTATGATCACAATTTTTTAAGATGGTGGAATACAAATTGTGAAAAGACCATTTCTTACCCAAATTAATCAAAAAACATATTAGATATCTGCATGTATTGACTGACCAACAACAGGAAATATTTACTGACCAACACCATTAGGATTCTATTAAACGTTTTTTGAAATTCTAAAGTGTATATTTTAAAGCAAAAAATGCCATATATATGTTTTCTGAAACACCCAAAATAATTTGAAATCCACCATACATCATGTCTGTTGCAATCCACCAATATTGGTTTGATGGCGTAGTGAACACCACTGATCTAGGTGATCCTAACGGGAGGTGGTGTTGAGTTGTCTGTTAGTGGTGTTACACCCTCCCTTCTCTGGATCCCCCCTCTCTCTTTCCCCCCAGCGCTGGGACAACCAAGCGGTCACGGTCCCGTGAGAGCCAGTCCAGCAAGACCAGCAGGGCACGCCGTCACGACACTCTCCAAAAGGAGATGGGCGCGTCCGCACAGGTAAGGGATAGCCCTGAGCCAATCAGGAGTGAGCACCCTCCTCTTGGCCCTTTCCACTAAAAAGGGTGTGACATCACAATAAGAAAAAGTTTTTTTAAAGTTTTTAAAAGTCAGAAACTATCAGAAAACCATAACCATAGATATGGAACTTCCTGATTGAACAAGCCTGAATTAAAGCAACTTTTTGTGTGACTCACTGTGGCTGATCTATTGCTTGTATCTCTATGGTGCTTGCCCACCACTCTCTCCCCAGACTCGTATCACCATGGGGGTGTTCACAGTGTCCCCTGGGTTCGGGGCTCTGGGCCCAGGGGCCCAGCAGGTGGTGACGGTGGACTGTGTGGCCGACCAGACGGGCAAGTGGGAGGAGTTTCTCGTTATCGACATCGCCGAACGCGACCCCAGCGACCATCCGGACGGCATTCCCTACCAGGTGGCAGCTGAAGTGTGTGTTCCAGGCACGTTCCCACCACGCACCGATCAAATGCACGCCGGTGTCGATGCTAACCGCGGTGTCGTGGCTCTGATGCATTCTGATCCTCAGCATTCCCCAAAATACCACCCCCCCAACATCTCTTCTGAATCTACCTCCGTTCTCCCCCTTTTAGAATTGTTCAGCAAAATCTGTGGGTGCATCCCAATCAGGGGTCGCGTTAGGCCGGCAATTGCCGGTTTTGACCGGTTTTTTTTATGACAAAGGCTGGAAAATGTAATTCCCTCCGGACATTCGGGCCGGGAAAAAAAACAAAAAAAAAAGTACTTTACAATATAGTAATTTAACATATTTAGTCTCAAAACCACTGCAATTTATCATTAGGCCTATTATCACCGCAAATCAGACAATGCTACTTTCATGCAATCCGCTATTTCAAATCGTCTGTCCCTCGGCGCTCTGCGGAGTTTGCAGTGACGTAAGACGTAACGTCTAGACTAGCATGCTGTGGTGTAGCTGAATTAAGATTAAGATTCCAAACAGCCTGTGAAGTTTTGATCCGAGAATGTCCCGACATTTATCCCGACTGGGTGAAGGTGGCAAAGATGGCCTGTGTCATTCCCGTGTCAAGTGTGCCAGCAGAGCAGGGATTCTCGCTCCAAAACCGGATCAAAACCGCACTCAGAAGCCGCCTGCAGGAGGAGAAGCTTACGCGTCTCATGCGTATCTCAAGCTGCGCTAAAATTTACGAGACATTCGATTTCGAATCAGCAGCTGCTCACTTCCATGAAATGAAGCATCGTCGCAAATTAAAGGAGCCTATGTGGATTGCTCGTTTTTTGTTGTTGCCAGTTATAAAAAGGCCGTTTTTAACTGCCAGTAGGCATAGGCTACTTGAACTTATTAGGCTATAAACTTGATATAATCAGCATTTTATTTCTTTGTTAAATCAATAGCCTACACTGTTCTGGTCTGACTTTCCCGAAAGCGTTGGTTGTTAACGTTAGGTCGGATCCCAATTGTCACGTGTCGTTGCTGGCTCTTTTCCTTATAGCATCTTCTGCAACTCTGCAATTTGCCTTGGAGTAAAGGAATGTTAAAATCGTTATTCAAAATGAGGTTATTGCTCGTTATTCTGAAGAAAAATGTGTTCTAATAAACAAATTATGCAAAATCAAGACTGCTTATTTTGTTGAGAAAACATTATGCACGCAGTCACACGCACCAAATGCGCGATTTTAATGTAATTCATCCGCTTGTGCAAGGTGAAGCTGTTATATTTAATTTTTATATTATTTATTTATTTTCAAATAGTTTTCAGTCCAAAATATAATACTATGCTGCATCATATGCCTGTCATTCATGCATTGAAAATAGATATGGCCGTTTTTTTATCATATGTCTGACAAACTAATCATTCCGGACATTCTGGCCGGCAGTTTAAATTTCTAGCGCGACCTCTGGTCCCAATGTTCGAAAAATGCACCCTCCTTTTCTCCACTGCCTCCTCCTCTCCTCTGTGCCCTGGAAACGGATCTTTGTGTTTTACTCTAATGTTACTGATTACATCTTAATTACGTATTAATGGTTACATATGAATTAATGTCTCGACACAAACCGCAATGTCAGGTACATTGTATACTGTACATGCAAATACTTGAACGTACTCGAAACGGTCTGGCAGTTTTGCATACTTCCGGGTAGGAGAGGAGTGGTAGTGGGGGAGTGGAGGAAGGGAGGTGGGGAATGAAGAATATTGGGACGCATCCTGTATGTTTTTGTCTGTGAGCTGTATGGAAGAATGTACAGTATGGATACTCAAATCTGGCCCTCGAATCCAAATCCAGCCCTGGTTTTCTTTTCTCCCAGGTAAATTAACTGAACAATTAGTACTACTGATTGGCCAGACTGTTTTCACACCCGACTCCCTGGTAAAGGGAGGGTGGAAAACCAGCAGTTCTCGGCCCTGGATGAGCGTGATTTGAGTAACAGGGATGTATGG
This sequence comes from Ilyophis sp. 1 JC-2022, assembly GCA_022702515.1. Classification (NCBI taxonomy): domain Eukaryota; kingdom Metazoa; phylum Chordata; class Actinopteri; order Anguilliformes; family Synaphobranchidae; genus Ilyophis; species Ilyophis sp. 1 JC-2022. The sequence goes on along the minus strand of CM040400.1, from coordinate 47,221,726 downwards.
TGTGTGTGTTTGGCTGTGTCATCATTCTACTTCTGTTCGCTGTATTGCACAAACGTCTAACTGAGTTTTTGTGTAACCCCCGTACAGAGATAATGTACAAGGATTTCAGCTCAATCTTTGAGGAGCACCGAATGTGTAAGAGCAGCCACCTGCTTCACTGTGAGCAGTACAGGGAGGCGGCCGGGGTATACCTGCAGGACGAGAACAAGTTTGTCTTCAACAACGTCCTCGTGGGCCGGCCCGCCAAGGCCCGCTTCCGCATCACCAACACCGGCAAGGTTCCCTGTGACCTGAGTCTGGCCGTCAAGTCCGTCCTCACCAAGGTGTGTGTGTGCGTGTGCGTGAGTGTGTGCGTGAGTGTGTGCGTGAGTGTGTGTGTGAGTGTGTCTGTGAGTGTATCTGTGAGTGTGTCTGTGAGTGTGCGTGTGAGTGTGTCTGTGTGAGTGTGTCTGTGTGAGTGTGAGTGTGTCTGTGTGTGTGAGCGAGAGAGCCAGCAGAGTTACTGCTTTTAGACCATGAAGTGTGGGTGCACACTGTCAGTATGATCGATTGGATCGTTCATTGACAACAGACCATATGGACAAAGTTTGATTGGTTGTCGAGACTGAAATTGAGGGGCTGCTCCAGCTGTTGTCTCCAGCAGTCATTGATTGCTGATTTGGCAGCCCTCGTGCTGCTTTGTAGGTTTTGCAGCAGTGACAGCATTTGATTGGCTGTTTTAGACTCAGAGACAGTGTTTGATTGGCTGTTTCCGACTCGGATGCGCAGCGGTGACGTGTTTGATTGGCTGTTTCAGACTCAGATGCGCATCGGTGACATGTTTGATTGGCTGTTTCAGACTCAGATGCGCATCGGTGACATGTTTGATTGGCTGTTTCAGACTCAGATGCGCAGCGGTGACTCGTTTGATTGGCTGTTTCAGACTCGGATGCGCAGCGGTGACGTGTTTGATTGGCTGTTTCAGACTCAGATGAGCATCGGTGACATGTTTGATTGGCTGTTTCAGACTCAGATGCGCAGAGGTGACATGTTTGATTGGCTGTTTCAGACTCAGATGCGCAGCGGTGACGTGTTCGAGGTGACCCCTGCCCGGATGTGCATCCCCAGCCACTCACACGCCTTCGCTGCGCTCACTTTCTGCCCTCCAGCCATTCAAACCTACAGCGCCATGTTTGAGGCCTCACTGGAGGGGTCTCCCAGGTACAGCACATGCTGCGGTTATTATAGACTATATGCACTGCACAGTTAGTTTAAACTTTAAACTAACTGTGCGTGCTATGGTTACTATCGTCCAGGCCTGCCTGTTCCTGGAGATCTACCGTCCTGTAGGTATTTACTCCAACCCTAACAAAGCACAGCTTGAGGTCTCATTACGCTGCTAAATAGTAGAATCAGGCGTGCCAAATTAGGGTTGAAATGAAGACCTCCAGGACGGTAGATCTCCAGGAACAGGGTTGAGGACCATTGCTGTAGACAGTGCACTGTAAACTGAGTTCCTGCTGATACCTGTGTATCCCTGTGTGCGGCTGTGCCAGCATCATACCTGTGTATACCTGTGTATCCCTGTGTATCCCCGTGTGTACCTGTGCAGCTTGCTGCAGATAGTGAAGTGTAAGGCTCTGCTGTTTGACGTGGCGGGGGAGGGGAACCTGCCATGCGTGAGTGTAGTGCGGCCAGCCCTCAGGGACCCCCAGGGGACCCCGCTCCTGCACTTTCAGCGTGTGCTGGCGGGCCGCGCCCACACCCTGCCGCTGGTGCTGAGGAACAACGGAACCGTGCCTGCGCAGGTCAGTGGGGGAGGGGAGGGGAGGAGAGGGGAGGGCGGGGAGCTGCAGCGGCGGATTTTAAGGTGAATTGACCTCTGCTAGCCTGAGAGCTACGTCAGTTATAAACGTCAGTGTGGTATTTGGGCATTTGGCAGGTTAACATCCATCTGCTGGACAAAATGGGTGTGTTCACCCTGAGGGCCAGGCCAAACACTGACTGCACCTCCATGGACTCTTCGGTCCTGCACGGCGACGCCGGGGAAGGTAGGAGGCGCCATGGGCAGACAGGCACGATCTGATTGGCTTCCGCATTTCAAATATAAAGTATATCCAATGGGGAAGCTCCAAGTGGGGCGGGACCCTGCTGCCCACTGAGAGCAACAAACGGAGTGAACCAACACCCTTCCATACTATCGAGTATGCTAGTTGAGTACACTGGATGATACAGTCAAGTCGGCAAAATATTCTCTAAATGTAGTGTACATTAAATCCCCAGATGATATACTTATTTCTGGGTTTTTGCTAATGATAGTATGGAAGATATTTTTTCATATACGGCATGTTTTGTACTAAACAGTATGCAGTTAACAGTACGCTATATGCTAGTGCACAGTACACAGGAGGCAGTAGATAGGGCTGTGATTTGGACACAGCCATACTATCCGATCAAAGCCACTACCGTCATCAATATCACATATTTTTTTACTTTGATCCCGCTGGCCTCTCGTGGATAAATGTACATGCACAGAATATAATAAAGGATATACAGCGATATACCTAATAGCCTGAGAAACTGACAGAGAGAGATACGCATATAATAATGATGTAATATCCTGTGGTTTGATGAAATATAGGTAACGTCTTTCAGAGAGGCGCCTATGCACTGTTAAAAATGATGTAACTCGGCCGCAATGATGGCAATGCCCTCGCAGAGAGACAGGTGGTGCACACGGCCTCCCTGGTCCTCGTCCCGGGACAGCAGGCGGAGTTTGAGGCAGAGTTCCGGCCCACCTCGGCACAGACCTTCGAGGCCAGCATGGACCTCCTGGTGGCGGACAACCAGTATGAGGAAACGGTGGTGCATCTGGCAGGGGAAGGCTACTGTGACATCATCACCTTTGACAACATCGGCAGCAGGCTCCAGCAAGAGCAAGATTCTGTAGATGGTAAGGGCATGTCAAAGGTCATCACAGTGGTAAGAACACAATCCTGGAAGAATGGTGTTCCCTTGTAAAAATGTCCTGGAGGAGGTTTAACGGTTCACCTCATTCCGTAGGACTACAATCCCAGTGTCCTTTGTGTTTCCATCATCAGCCAATCACCTGTCTGTTTCTATCATCTGCCAATCAAGTGTGCAATGCCATCATCATCCAATCACCTGCACTCTCAGTAAAAAAAAGGTTTTTTGGCTTGTCTCTGTAGGAGAACACGTTGTAGTTTTTTATGGAACCCACTATGGTAGGTGTGAAAAGTGTGTAAGCTCTCGGATTGAACCATTTTCCCTGACAAAGAACCCGTTAAATTAGATGGGGTTCCTCTATGGAGACATAGAGGAGCCTTTTTAAACCCTTTCTTCTGAGTCTGTGTTAATTTGCATCATCAGCCAATTACCTGCCAGTTTCTATCATCAGCCAATCACTCAGCTAATCAGCTATGTCTTTCCATTGTGTGTTCACCCAGACTCCAGGTCTGACACGCTGAACTTCGGCGACTGTCACGTGGGCAGACCCTACCACGAGACCTTCACCCTGACCAATCACAGCAGCTCTGAGGTGCTGAGGTTCGAGTGGCCCGCCGACGTCCCGCAGGTCCGGTTCTCCCCACAGGTGGGTCACCTGCACGCGGCCTGTGCCAAAGAGGTGACGGTGACCCTCTGCTCGGACCAGCCCCTGGTTCTGGAGGCCCGGCCCGTGAGGTGCAAGGTGTACCGGATCTCCTTCGAGCGGCCCGTGGACCAGGTTTCCGACTGGGACGACCGCCAAAGAACCGTCAAATGGGTGGATGCTGGGAAGCAGGGTCCCACACCCGGACCGGCCAAGAGGAAGGTACTAATCTAATTTCCAAGAGTGTCCTGACCAGATGTGGCAGCAGCAGTCACAACAAAGTTACAGACAGACAGCATTTAATAAATTACAGCATAAGGAAAAACTAGAGCATCAAATACAATAGGCAAGTGCAACTACATCACAGGTAATAGGCATCATCAAAAACATAAGCAGGTCAAAGAAACAGCCATGGAGGAGAGAGAGATCAGTTTGGAAACAAGCTTTTACCCGCGCTGCTGATCACAGTCATACCCACCGCTCTCTGTTAATGACGCCTTCACTTCCCACCGAACCGATCCAGCACCAAGCAGTCAGCGTGACGGCACGGCACCTCCATTAACACCGAAGTCGGCCCTCGTCATCCTTAAGCACCCGCGAGTGCCGCAGGAGAGAGAGTACAACCTATTTCAGAATGCTTTTATCGCAGGAGAGGAACAGATTTCAGGTCAGGAATAAAACACCAGTTTTGTGACTAACCATTCGGAACAGAATTTACTTCCTTTTTTTCTTTTCCTAGGTAAAAACTAGAACACATAAAAAAGGCAGAAGTACGTTTTTAAATCATGAGCTTTATTTAATATGAGTGCAGACATGTCATGTTTCATGTAGGTGAGACGCCTCAGTGGTTGTTATACTGTATTTGTTACCATGGCTACCTCAGTGCAACAGCAGTTACTACTGCTGGAAGTTATGAGGTACATTTAATATAAATCACACTGCAGTTACTTAGATTTAGATACCTGTGGAGGCACAGAGCCATAATTCAGTTCAGTTCAATTTCATTTGTAAAGCCAACTTTATAGATACACTGACACAGAGACGCTGGGCTGGAGGACGGGAAAATAGAAAGAGGAAAAAAATTGAAAAGATTAAAAAAATGGCCTTAGAGTAATTTAATGTGCCCTAGGTCCTTGTTCTAATAAATTTAACCCCCGCCCTACACAAAGTGGGAAATAGTGGCTGCTGTCAGCATGCTTCTGTTATGACAGACTGAGTTTTGGGGAAGTTAAAATTCTCTCTCTCTCACCCTGCTCAGGTGATGGAGACAGACCCCGAGCCGGATCACTCTGTGCTGGAGAACTCCTCTCGAGAGCTGGAGCTGCTGATTAGCGCTGTGTGTGACTACAGCCAGTTCACCTGCCAGTCTGACAGCATCCGCTTCAGAGATACATTGCTGTACCAGACCAGAGCATTCCAGTGAGTGTGTGTGTGTGTGTGTGTGTGTGTGTGTGTGTGTGTGTGTGTGTGTGTGTGTGTATGTGTGTGACTACAGCCAGTTCACCTGCCAGTCTGACAGCATCCGCTTCAGAGATACACTGCTGTACCAGACCAGAGCGTTCCAGTGTGTGTGTGTTAATGTGAGAGAAAGCCGTAGAGAGTACCTAGCATAAGAGAAGGGGGAGTGTAAAAGAGTCTGTATGTGTAAGTCCATGCAAGTCTGTATGGGAATAGGTCAACTACATGGACTAAAACAATCTTAAACACAATAAGTTAAATATACAGTATGTCCGTTTCACTACACTACTCATAAACGGGTAATTATATACCGTCAGCCATAAAATAAGCAGTGCTGGTTGCGGTTAGACAAAAGGCCACCGTGTCAGAGTGAGTTTTGCCCAAAGCTTCTTGAGATTGGTAGTGCCAGCAGAAGAGAAAAGCGAATTCAAGAGAGAGAGCTGAAATAGTCTCATCAAATAGATGCAAAACAGCCAGGAAATGGAAATGAGTCAAACACAAAATGAAGACTGTGGGCTTAACGAAGCTGTCAGTAATAGATGCCAGGGAATAAGATGGCATGATTCCCAGAGGCACATGAAAAGCAAGAAAATATGTTGTTCTGCACTGTATCGCTGCAGTCACAGCTGGCGCAATCAGCTCTATAACTCCACACTGTATACGCTTTTTACAGGCCAAAAAAAACAAACTCACTCTTATTGTTTCTCGGTTGGTTAATAGCACCAAGTAATTAGTGCAGATGTCTGTGAGTTTGTCCGCATACGTATCAAACCTCATTTTCATAATCTTTTTTTACAAACATCCACAAAATTCATATGCAAATAGAAAATTACATATGTATCAACGACAAAAGCCCATAAAAGTTGATTTTATTTTATACGTATTTTGTTTTTATTCACACGTTATAATACTTTTACCCCAGTTTAAATTTAACATAGATGCATAATATAGAGCCTGGGTTTACAAAAGGGGGTCCATGAAGGTACTGTAGGGAGTCCCTGGCCAGACATATAATGAATATATGTGAATTCAGGAAAATATTTCAAAATAAAGAAGGAAAAAAAGAGTAACTAAATAATAACTATCATATTTATTACTACTTTAGTGATACATGAATGCTAATTGTGGCTAGTTAAGTTAATTAAGATAATTCCTTTGACCCCATGGCTTGGAGTTTGCTCTGACATGCACTGTCAACTGTGGGACCTTATATAGGCAGGTGTTGGCAATCCCCAATCATGTCCAATCAATTGAATTTATCACAGGTGGACTCCAATTAAGTTGTAGAAACATCTCAAGCAGTATCAGTGGAAACAAAATGCACCTCAGCTCACTTTTGGGTGTCATATCAAATATGTGTACATTTGTGTACATATAATATTTTACATTTTGATTTTTTATAAATTAGCACAAATGTCTAAACCTGTTTTCACTTTGTCATTATGGGCTATTTTGTGTAGAATTTTGAGACAAAAAATGATCTATTGTAGAATATGTCTGTAACGTAATAAAACGTGGAGAAGGTGAAAGGGGTGTGCAGACTTTCCGGCTTGACTGTATCTCTGCTGGTCTCTCCCCAGGGTTTCTCTCTATCTCTGTTAAGCTATCTCTGCTGGTCTCTTTCTCTCTCTGTTAAGGTATCTATGCTGGTCTCTCCCCAGGGTCTTTCTTTCTCTCTCTGTTAAGCTATCTCTGCTGGTCTCTTTCTCTCTCTGTTAAGGTATCTATGCTGGTCTCTCCCCAGGGTCTTTCTTTCTCTCTCTGTTAAGGTATCTCTGCTGGTCTCTCCCCCAGGGTTTCTCTCTCTCTCTGTTAAGGTATCTCTGCTGGTCTCTTTCTCTCTCTGTTAAGGTATCTCTGCTGGTCTCTCCCCAGGGTCTTTCTTTCTCTCTCTGTTAAGGTATCTCTGCTGGTCTCTCCCCCAGGGTTTCTTTCTCTCTCTGTTAAGGTATCTCTGCTGGTCTCTTTCTCTCTCTGTTAAGGTATCTCTGCTGGTCTCTCCCCAGGGTCTTTCTTTCTCTGTTAAGGTATCTCTGCTTGTCTCTCCCCCAGGGTTTCTCTCTCTCTCTGTTAAGGTATCTCTGCTGGTCTCTTTCTCTCTCTGTTAAGGTATCTCTGCTGGTCTCTCCCCAGGGTCTTTCTTTCTCTCTCTGTTAAGGTATCTCTGCTGGTCTCTCCCCCAGGGTTTCTCTCTCTCTCTGTTAAGGTATCTCTGCTGGTCTCTTTCTCTCTCTGTTAAGGTATCTCTGCTGCTCTCTCCCCAGGATCCACATGTGTAACGAGGGGAAGGTGAGGCTGGAGTTCTCCTGGCAGGTCTTAATGGAGAGGTGTGGGAAGACCGTCAGCTTCGACCGCGGAGGTAAGACCAGACAGACAACACGTGGTCATCTATAAAGATGAGCTCCCTCTCTGTCTATCTCTCTCGCTCTCTTTTAATGAGCTCCAGAGTTAAACTGGAATTCACATATTATTTGTTAATTAATGATTTTGAATAATTTAAAACTAGGTTGTGCAACAGGATTGCTTGTGTTCAGTAGAGGAAGGAAAATTGGTTATGAATATTTTTATTTGTGCATTTCTTGTTTTCTTAACTTGCGTTCTGCTTATTTTTTTGTTGATTGTGTGTTTTTTGTGTTATTTGAATGAGATTACAGAAGTAAGCTATTGGAATTTTGCTTTGAACTGATGATTAATAAAATGTGGTCTTAAAAGTTAAAAAAAAAAGTCTCTCTCTTACTCACACACAATACATGGCGCTAAAATGATGTATGTACTTACTATTTATCTATCAATCTATGTACCTTTTTCCGTCTATATGTGTGTGTGCGCATGCGTGTGTTGTGTTTCCGATGTGTGTGCGTGCGTGCGTGTGTTGTTTCCGGTGTGTGTAGATGAGGTCCAGGCTGGGACCCCTCTCTTGCGTGGGGGCAGCAGGACGGCTCTGTGCCCTGCTACTGCTGGAGCCCTGCAGAGCCTGTCCTCCCTCCTGCTGGGGGACCCCAGCCTGCCCCCCTTCACCGTGGAGCCCAGTGGGGGTACCATCAGCCCCGGCATCACCCAGACCTTCAGCGTCACCTTCTCCCCTCTGGAACTGGCCGAGTTTGAGGGTCGGCTGGTCTGCAGGTGAGCCTGCGGGGGCGGAGTTCAGAGGTGTGAGCCCTCCGGATTGGTTAAAAGAAAAAGAGACAAGAGTGTGATTGGTTTCTTTGGCTGAGTGGACCAATCATATCTCTTGATGTAGAGGGCAGTGATGGTTCGAGGCTCATAGCAACTGACACAACCAACACACCTACACAGGGGTTTTACCTGCGAGCCATACACCTGGACCATGTGAGGTTACCCCGGTAACCACCACAGTACTTTTAGAGAGCTTAAACATAATTCAGAGTTGAGCTGGTCTCTCTGGGGGAAGCAGCAGAGCCATTATGGTGTTCAGACAGTTTAATAAAGGATTTCATAAATATCTCACAGGCCTCACTGCTCTATGGCACAGTCTTAAAACACCTGGAAAGTTCTGTGGTCCTGCTCTTTAAAAGTATCAAAAAAATCTATTTATAATCAGACAGTGTGTCTTCTGTTTCTCTCTCCTCGCTGTGTGTATGTATGTATGTGTGTGTGTGTGTGTGTGTGTGTGTGTGTGCATGCATGCGTGGGTCTGTGTGTGTGTGTGTATACGTGGGTGGGTGTGTCTATGTGCGTGTGTGCATGCGTGTGTGTGTATGTCTCTGGTTCTAGTGTCCCTAACCTGAAGGAGGAACAGGGCCCCACCCTGCCGGTGAGTGGGCGGAGCCTACTGCCCTACTGCCACTTCCTGCTGGAGGACTCGGACTACCTGAGCGCCGGGCGCCGTCTCCCCGAAATGAGGGGGCCCCGCGGAGGACCCCCAAAGGGCACGCTGGACCCCAACACCAGAGTCATCGAGATCACCTCCGTGGGCATCGGGACGCCTGTATCCAGGTGAGCAGTGATGCGTACCTCAGCACACCTACGTCTCACTCTCCGTGTTCAGATATTGGAGGGAGGTCCCCATCTTTGAGGATACTACATAGCTCAGTATCTGAGCTGCTCATTTTGTACGGCCTTTTTTTGGTTATCTTTATCAGGAGCAGTAACGATTCTGGACCTGACCGTGCATACTCTGCTAACCTCCTCTCTCCTCTTCTCCCTTACCTCCTTTATTCTCCTCTTCTCTTTCTTTCTTCTCCTCTCTGTCTCTCTTCCCTCCTCCTGCATCGTCCTCCCCGTGCAGGGTGATCTGTATACTGAACCCCACCCGTAAGCTCTACTCCTTCAGCTGGAGGTGTGAGGACAGCTGCCCCTCCCCCTTCCGCTGCCCCACCGCCAAAGGCTCCATTCAGCCAGGGAAGAAGGTGGAGGTGAGGGGTGTGTGTGTGTGAGAGAAAGAAAGAAAGAAAAAAGGAAGAGAAAGAAAGAAAGAAAGAAAGAGATCATTCTTATTAGAATTTTTATTCATTCTTATTTATTTATTGATTATTGTTATTATTATTATTGTTGTTATTTGTAACATTTGCTTTGGCAACACAGTACATGTCATGCCAATAAAGCACCTTCAAATTGAAATTGAATTGAAATTGAGAGAGAGAGAGAGAGAGTGTGTGAGAGAGTGTGCATACGTGTGTGTGTGTGTGTGTGTGTGTGTGTGTGTGTGTTTGCATGGGAGTTTGTATATTTTGAGTACAATGTATATATATGAAATATATGTATATATATATTTGAAAATGTTATTTGAAATGCTGCATTGCCTCAAATCAGACAAACTCGAGTGCATTTCCACTGCTCATTTCACATAGCATTTGTGTAATACACTGCAGGCGAAAACAAGCCTAGCGTGACAGTGGTGAGGAGAAACACTCAGTAGAACGTTTCCATTCATTTCCTTCTTCAGAATGTAACACTAATCTAGAACATGCAGACTGACACTACTCTACTGTGATATCATCTTCAGAGTGCATGGTTCCTGTTGAGTGTAGTGCAACACTGTATTTCTTCCCCCCCTCCAGATCTGTTTTGAGTTCCTGGCACAGGAGCTGGACACAGTTGAGTCATTCTGGACCTTCCTGATCGCTGAGCAGGGCATCTCTGTGCCCTTCCTGCTCGTGGGCACCGCCAGGGAGCCGGCCGTGTACCTGGATCATGCCCACCTTAACCTGGGCAGCCTGCTCATGGGTGAGGAACCCACTTCCTGTTGTTATGTCGCTCAATGGAGCCCGCACGATTGGAGAAGTGCTTAGAGAGAGGACTCTACATCTGGGATGCCTGTGTTTTTGATCTCCCTGAAAATGCCTCCATGGTAGGTTGGGCACTGAGGAAAGGTGGTTATTGTGAGGCTTAAGCTGCAGCTCACCTCAAAGCTGGCCACCTGGTTATCACAAGCAACTGTCTTTCACACCAAACACGCTGGGAAAATGCTAGCATCAGTCTCAGCGTCCGTTCACATCCGAGCGATTCCTGAAAATTGCTGGGAAAATGCTGGCACATTTTAATAAGAGGTTCGTTGGGGGTTATAATTAATGATGTTGCTCATTAAAACAGAGACAAGCCGCAGGGGGGCACCAGGTGTCTGTGTGAATTTGAAATCGCACAGTGCGTTGTATCCAGATTGTTTATAATCAGTAGGGTTTCAGTGTTTTCACTGCCACTTGCCACACCGATTGCTTTCCGGTCATGACGCTGATGTTGAATTTACATCAGCTGCCCACAGCGCACTCACCTGGGTCTCTGTATTGAGATGCTAAATGATCCACTTTGTCTTATTATGATGTGGCGTCCTGAGCGTGCTCCTCCATAAGATGCCATATGTGGGTGCGTCCCAATAGTCGTAAAATGCAACCTTTCCTCTTCCACTACCACTCCTCTACTCCGTTTTAATCTAATGTTGCTGATTACATCTTAATTACGTATTAATGGTTACATATTAATTAATATTTCGATACAAACCGCAATGTCAGGTACATTGTATACTGAACATGCAAATAATTGTACTCGAAACGTTCAGAGTTTTGCATACTTTCGGGTAGTAGAGGAGTGGTAGTGGGGGAGTGGAGGTGGGGAGGTGGGGAGTGAAGAATATTGGGACGCAGCCTGTCTTTTGCTTACCAGGGGAAATCAGGGCCTGGGAGAGACGGCCCCACAGAACTATCCGCACGCTAACATGAGCGTGGCGCTGGTCTGGGCTATCCTGGTTTAATGCATATTCAAAATGGAAATGAAAGCAGGCAGGCCTTGCCCTTCTGTGGCAGGTGCAATGCAGAGTTAAGGCCGGTGATTCTCAAATACAGATTTAATTACGATAAAGTTAATGACCCCTCTTTTTGATTAGCCACTGTAAATCATTAAACAATTAGGCTCAGCTTGCAGTTAAGGGAACGACAGATGATATCAAATTAAACATTGAACTATGCTAGTCCTAATAATCACACAGACACTATAAGCTATAAACTATAATCTAGATTTAAGTGCTTCTATGCAAGCAAATGAATAGATGTTAATGGATGCCTGGTAAAAATTGAACAGCGCAGGGTTCTGTCCTTATTCAAAAGTGAATGCCTTTATATAACTTCCACTTATCTTGGTTATAATTATAATATTGAAACACTGGGGTTATGCAGATGTGGCTTTGTTCACAATGGCAGCCATGGTAACCTGTGTGTGTGTGTATGCGTGTGCTTGTGTATATGTGTGCGGGGGTGTGTCTGTGCATGTGCGTGTGCTTGTGTTTGTGTGTGTGCATGCATGTGCGTGTGTGTGTGCCTGTCTCTCCCTCCTCTGCAGGGCGTGAGGCGCGTGAGACTGTGTACATGGTGAATGGAGAGGACACGCCCTTCCAGTTCTCCATCCGCGAAAACTCCCGCCACTCCGAGGCCTTCCGTGACAGCCTGCTGCTGGAGCCCCTGAAGGGCACTGTGCCACCCCAAGACAGGTACAAAACTGCGGGTACACCTGTGTGACATACCTGAGAAAGGTACAGAGCAGGGAACTGTGGGTACACCTGTGTGTGACACACTTGAGAAAGGTACAGAGCAGGGAACTGTGGGTACACCTGTGTGTGACACACCTGAGACAGGTACAGGGCAGGGATTTGTGGGTACACTTGTGTGTGACACACCTGAGACAGGTACAGGGCAGGGAACTGTGGGTACACCGGACCTAATGGAAGCGATGCCGAGCCTCATATCACCTGCCCGTCCTCCTCAGGGTCCCAGTGGTTGTGTCTTTCAACCCCACCCAGGAGGGCACGGTGACCTTTAACCTTGTGTGTGACGTGAAAGGGAAGGTGCAGCCTCTGGCCATGAACGTGAAGGCGGACGGCTACAGCATGAGCGCCTGTGTGCGCTGCGAGGGTCCAGCAGGAGACACCACTGAGCTGGACCCCGGCGCCACCCACCAGATGGACTACAAACAGGTGAGCGGTGTGGAAGTCTGGGAGTGACTACAAACAGGTGAGAGGTGTGGAACTCTGGGAATGACTACAAACAGGTGAGAGGTGTGGAACTCTGGGAGCGACTACAAACAGGTGAGGAAGACTGTCAATCACACATTACCCATTGACTGCAGTCATTTTTATTCCTTTGACTCGTTGGGGGCTCTTTGTTTGTCCAGGTGGAGCTGAGTGATAAATCTTCGTGCCACTTTCTGGTGTCGAACCCGGGGAAGTACAGCCTGGATGTTCAGTACGAGCTCTGGGGCCCGTCCGAGCTGCAGCGCCACCTGCTGGTGGAACGGGAGAGGGACAGCGTGGCGGTGGGACAGCACGTCCGCTGCTCCGTCACCTTCTCCCCTCAACAGAAGTGTGTGCTGAAGAACACCGGCCTCTCCATCAAGGTGAGTATACTCGCCTGAGTATACCTGTATGTGCTGTCATTGGCCCTGTCTCACCTGAGTATATCTGTATGTGCTGTCATTTGCCCTGTCTCACCTGAGTATACCTGTACATGTTGACAGTGGCCTACAGGGATGTCAGCACTTTTTAATGCTTATATTCACAGCTCTCTCTGTCTCTCTCTCTCTCTCTCTCTCTCTCTCTCTCTCTCTCTCTTCCCCCCTCTTACTCTCCACCCCCCTGTCTCTCTCTCTCTCAATTCAATAAAATTCAGTATGCTTTATTGGCATGACACAATTTTACATTCGTATTGCCAAAGCTTGTTGATGACAAAAAAAAGGAACATGTCAACATGAGAAAAAAATACTAAATAACAATGATAATACATTTTAATAATATATATACAGTAACACGAACAAGTGTGTGTGTGTGTGTGTGTGTGTGAGTGTGTGTTTGTGTGTGCATATATACATGGATTTGTGTCCGTGCATGTGTGTGTTCATATTGTGTGCATGTCAGTAAAGGGTTGTGTTCCATCACTCACTGTCCCTCAGACTGTGGCAGGCAGCAATAAACTGTGCCGCAAGTGTAGAGCACTCCGCTCTCTCCCCCAGTAGTATTTTAATTTTTTCTTGATCAGGGAGGTCATTGAAAAATCCGGCAGATCTGGTTGAATTTAGGGAAGTATTTTTCTCTGATGTTTTTATATTTTTCACAATTGGTTGTGAAGTGCAGCTCTGTCTCCACCTCCCTCAGAGAGCAGTGTTGGCACAGCCTTTCCTCAATAGGAAGCCACGATTTTCCGTGGTGACCTTTTTCAATAGCCAAGCTGTGCTCACTGACTCTGTACCTTGTCAAGGTGGTTCTCAGCTTCTTATCACTCATGGTCAGGTAATCTGCCATTGTGTACTGTCTTTTTAGGGCCAGATAGCACTACATTTTGCTTTGTGTTTGTGTTTGTTTGTCCCAATAGTTGATGTAATTTTGTTTTTTGTAGGTTATAATTTGGTTCACTCTAATTGATTTAATATCTATGTGCTGGTCCTGAGGCTGTGGGTTGTTAGTTTTGGTGAGTGAACTAAGCGTCAGGACCAGCTGATAGAGGGGGCTCTTTTTTTTTGCTCAACTCTTGGCATTGCAGGGCTTTGTAATGTTATGAGATGGGGTCACTATTTTTTAAATGGTTCCAAAATTTGATTGCTCTTTTTTGAGTTCTGATTAATAAAGGATATTGGCCTAATTCTGCGCTGCATGCATTGTTTGCTGTTTTTCTTAGTGCATATAAGATGTTCTTACAGAACTCTGCATGCAAGGTTTCAGTTGGGTGTTTATCCCATTTTGCTAAATTTTGATTTGAGAGTGGACCCCACACTTCGCTGCCATATAGGGCGATTGGTTCAATTACTGATTCAAATAGTTTAAGCCAAATTCTAATTGGAATTTCAATGTAAATTTGTCATTTTATGGCATAAAAAGCCCTGCGCGCTTTCTCTTTCAGTTCATTCACTGCAGGATTGAAGTTTCCTGTGCAACTTAATTTCAAACCTAAGTGATTGTATTGTGTGCATGTTTCTATGGAATGTGTCCCTAGTGTGAAATTTGATGTAGTTCCCTGAGATTTGGATCTTTTTTTGAAGGTCATGGTTCTGGTCTTTTTCATGTTTACTGCCAGGGCCCAGGGCTGGCAGTACTGTTTTAGCAGGTTCAAGTTCTGCTGTAGCTCTTGGATGGTGGGTGACAGTAGAACTAGGTCATCTGCATAGAGCAGGAATTTAATTTCTGTGTCGTAAAGAGTAAGACCAGGTGCTGCAGATTGCTCCAACTTAGTCGCTAATTCATTTATGTACAGTTGTGTTTAAAAAAAAAATAGCAGTACAACATCAGTAACCTGATGAACCACTGTTATTAGTAGTAGTGATATTTCTGCATGGCAAATAATTTACTTGTAGATGTAGTAGTGTAATAGAAAAACAACAGATGTCATGTCATGACATGCACGCTGCTTGTTCTGAGTAATTGACTCATTCATTGAAAGGGGCGTGTTCAAAATAAAAGTGTGGAGTTTAATGAGAGAATTCATTCATTCTGTGAAAAGAAAGAAGTGCAGCAAATTATAGGATGCTCAGCTAAAAATATCTCAAATGCTTTAAAATGGTAAAAAAAAAAAACGAAACACGCGGAAGAAAACGAGCAACTACTGTTAAAACGGATCAAAGAATAGTCAGAATGGCAAAGATTCAGCCAATCATCACCTCCAGAAAGATAAACGATTATCTAAAATTACCTGTAAGTGCTGTTACAGTCAGAAGACGTTTGATCGAAGCTAAGCTATCAGCAAGAAGCCCCCATAAAGCACCATTGTTGAAGAAACGGCATGTGCAGAATCGGTTAAAATTTGCCAAGGAACACATCGATTGGCCCAAAGAGAAATGGTGTAACATTCTGTAGACTGATGAGAGTAAAATTGTTATTTTCGGGTCTTATGGTCGTCGACAGTACGTCAGACGACCCCCGTGTACTGAATTCAAGCCACAGTACACTGTGAAGACAGTGAAGCATGGTGGTGAAAAAATCGTGGTATGGGGATGTTTTTCATACTACGGTGTTGGGCCTATTTATTGTATACCAGGGATCATGGATCCGTTTGAATACATCAAAATACTTGAGATTATGTGGCCATATGCCGAAGAGGAAATGCCCCTGAAATGGGTGTTTCAACAAGACAACGACCCCAAAAACATGAGTAAGCGAGCAACATCTTGGTTCCAGACAAAAAGGATTGAGGTAATGGGGTGGTCAGCTCAATTCCCGACCTCAACCCCATTGAAAACTAGCGGGGTGACATTAAAAATGCAGTTTCTGAAGCAAAACCCAAAAATTCACAGGAACTGTGGATTGTAGTTCGTTAATCCTGGGCTGTAATCCCTGTTTCTAGGTGCCAGAAGTTGGTTGACTCGATGCAACGCGGATGCGCAGCAGTTATCAAAAACAATGGTTATGCAACTAAATATTAGTTCAGTAATTTAAAGTGAAGTTAAAGCTTGAAAAAAAAATTCAGTTCATACAGTAAGTGTTTGAGTTTGAAGAGAAAAATGTCGACACTGCTATTTTTTCGAACAGATTAATATTATTTTTCTTTGCTTCCTGTAAAAGAATAACAGTCTTGATAACATTTGTTAATGCTTTGATTTGGAATTGAATGTGTAATGTTTCCACTACATTTGAAATATGGAACTAAAAGCTATTAAAAAATATTTGGGTAACACTTTATTTTGAGTGTCCCATGTTGACACAACTTGATATCAACTGATATCAATTGAATATCAGTTCAGTGTTAATTTAAAGTCAATTGCATGGCAGGTGATTGTCCACAAACTCCACAAATAAGTGAGTGTCAAGAAACACTGTCACTCAAGAAACACTCTAGTGACACTCAGCAACGTATAAACTGACTGTTTGCTGTATCTCAACATTCAGTTGATATCAAGTTGAGATCAACATGGGATACTCAAAATAAAGTGTCACCAATATTTGCACTTTATTCACTTTTTTTTAACGCACTGCTATTTATTTCAACACAACTCTATATGTTAAATAGAGTTGGGTTTAAGTTGCAGCCTTGGCGTACTCCACGTCTCTGGGAGAGTAAATGAGTTATTTTGTTGCCATTTATTGTCTGTGTACATTGATTTAATTATGTCATATATTTTACCCTCTACACCACTTTCAATAACTTTGTAGAAGTTGTGTGCCAAATAGAATCAAATGCCTTTTGGAAATCTATAAAACAGGCAAATATTTCTTAATTTTTTTGGTTAACATATATGTCAATTAGGGTATGTAGGGTGTAAATGTGGTCAGATGTGCGGCAATTTGGAAGAAGTCCAATTTGACTTTTACTCAAGACATTGTGCTTTGTAAGGAAGTCTATTAGTCTTTTGTTAATTATGCTACAGAGAACCTTCCCCAGGTTACTGTTCACACAAATGCCTCGGTAATTGTTGGGGTCGAATTTGTCTCCATTTAAAAAAATAGGGGTTATGAGTCCAAGATTCCAAATTTCAGGGAAGTAACCTACACACCAAATTAAACAATTTGAGAATAGCCAATTGGAATTTTTTGCTGCTATGTTTAAGCATCTCATTTAGGATACTATCAGGCCTGCTTGATTTATTAGGTTTGAGATTCTGAAGTTTTTCCTTCAGTTCCTGCTCAGTAATGGGAGAGTCCAATGGATTTTGGTTATCTTTTACTGCCAATACTAAATAATATAATCTTTCTTGGATATGATTTTGGTCTGAATTTATGACTCATGCTATTGTTTCATACAATGTTTTAAAATGGTTAATCCATACATCTGCATTTTGTATGGCCAATTCTTCTGGTTTTGATTTATTGAGGATTTTCCAGTTTTCCCAGAAACGGTTTTTGTTTATGGACTCTTCGATTAGTGTCAGTTGTTTGCGGGTATACTGTGCCTTTTTTATTCTGAGTATACGTTTGTATTGTTTTAGAGTTTCACAGTAATTAAGGCGTAAATCTATATTGTTTGGATCTCTATGTTTTTGTTTCTAAGTTCTTTTCTCATATTCTTACAGTCCAAATCAAACCAGCTATCCTCCTGGTGTTTTGGTTTTCTTTTTGATTGTTTCAGTTGGGATATTTTTGCAGTTTTCCAAATATGTAATTAATTTGTTTTACTGCTAGATTGACTCCTTCTTTACTGTGAATTTATGTGGTATCCAGAAAGTTGTCTATTAGTGTTTGAATGTTTTGACTGCTGATTGCTTTCTGGAACTCTTCTGTGCTGTTTTGGGCCCATCTGTATGATCTGGTAAGATTGAACAGCTCGCTGGGCTTTCTGTGTGTGGTTGTGTTATTTTCAGTTATTTTGAGAAACACAGTAATTTGGCTGTGATCTGACAGAGGGGTTAGTGCTTTAACAGTGCTCTGTGAAGAGAAAGGGTCTAGATCTGTTACCATGTCGTCAACTGTACTGCTGCCAAGAGGAGAGCAAAAGGTATTTCTTCCCAGAGAGTCCCCTCGTAACCTACCATTGACAATGTACAGATCCAGGCTTCGACAGAGCTGCAGGAGGTCTTTCCTGTTCTTGTTAACCTGTGGGTCAGAGCTGTTTCTAAGGAAGTTAGTTACATTTTTCATATAATTGTTACCCATTATGTGAATATTACCTGTTTCAGTGTTGAAATCAGGTGAGGACCCTGTTCGAGCATTCAAGTCTCCACAAATTGTTATTAAATTTGTAAGCTCTGACTTATACCAAATTATGATTCTCCCTGAATCTCTGCCATGTTTGATTGTGGGGTGTTTGGTGGATGATATTATGATTTATTTGTAATCTGGGAGACAGTGAGTGATGGAATCTGATTTACACCAAGTCTACTGGAGGATAATGATGTCTATGTTCTGTGTGTTTTTCCTGAACTCCAGGGTCTTGCTTTTACATCCAAATAAGGATGAGTTAATACCCTGGATGTTCCACGATGTAATAGATAAAGCATTCATTTATACAGCAAATTTCAAAATTAAACAAAATTAACCATTATTTTAAAATAAGATAAGAAACATTTATACAGGTAAGTATAGTTTAGATGGGAAATTGACTATTTTAGGTAATTATAAATTAGAAGTAGATTGTTGCAGGTATTTTATGGTGAGCTGTGTGCACTCACTGTACTCAGCCCATCAGTCTGGTGCATATGAGGCTGAGCAGGTGCTTGATCTCTCCCATGTCTGTGTTGCTGGTGCTGGCTGGACCTTTCTGCGCTGCAGCATAGCTGTGCTGCTTGTGCTGCTGGGCTGGAATCTGGTGCTGTGGAGCTGGGCCGGGCCTGTAGTGTGTGAGCGGGGGGCTCACATGTCCTGCTGGCGGCGCTCTGGGTCTGGGGGGGGCTGTGGCCGCTGTGTGGTGGGGTCCCTCAGTAGCGGAGAGAACTAGAGGCCAGCTGGGTCGTCTGCTGATCCTGGGGGGGCTGCGGCCAAGGGCGACGTCCTTCAGTGTCCTCGCTAATATGCTGACAAAGCTTTTATGTAGGTGGACATGGTCGTGGAGGCTATCCAGGTGTAGGGTTGGGTGGTGCGCTATGTGGACATTAGGCATGGGGGCACATCCACGTGAAATGGCAGCATTGATCCTCTGGATGGTCTGAGGATGGAAGTCTGTTCTGGGCAGGATGGTACAGATGGCAGCATTGATCCTCTGGATGGTCTGAGGATGGAAGTCTGTCCTGGGCAGGATGGTAGAGATGGTGATTTTGGAGGAGGTGAAAGTCTGAGTGGCTCTCTCTGCCATTCTCTCCTGCTGGGCCCTCAGGTCATTAGTGCCTGTGTGTACCACTCTCTCCTGCTGGGCCCTCAGGTCATTAGTGTCTGTGTGTGCCGCTCTCTCCTGCTGGGCCCTCAGGTCATTAGTGTCTGTGTGTGTCAATCTCTCCTGCTGGGCCCTCAGGTCATTAGTGTCTGTGTGTGCCACTCTCTCCTGCTGGGCCCTCAGGTCATTAGTGCCTGTGTGTACCACTCTCTCCTGCTGGGCCCTCAGGTCATTAGTGCCTGTGTGTACCACTCTCTCCTGCTGGGCCTTCAGGTCATTAGTGCCTGTGTGTGCCACTCTCTCCTGCTGGGCCCTCAGGTCATTAGTGTCTGTGTGTGCCACTCTCTCCTGCTGGGCCCTCAGGTCATTAGTGTCTGTGTGCCACTCTCTCCTGCCGGGCCCTCAGGTCATTAGTGTCTGTGTGTGCCACTCTCTCCTGCTGGGCCCTCAGGTCATTAGTGCCTGTGTGTACCACTCTCTCCTGCTGGGCCCTCAGGTCATTAGTGCCTGTGTGTGCCACTCTCTCCTGCTGGGCCCTCAGGTCATTAGTGTCTGTGTGTGCCACTCTCTCCTGCTGGGCCCTCAGGTCATTAGTGTCTGTGTGCCACTCTCTCCTGCTGGGCCCTCAGGTCATTAGTGCCTGTGTGTGCCACTCTCTCCTGCTGGGCCCTCAGGTCATTAGTGCCTGTGTGTACCACTCTCTCCTGCTGGGCCCTCAGGTCATTAGTGTCTGTGTGTGCCACTCTCTCCTGCTGGGCCCTCAGGTCATTAGTGCCTGTGTGTGCCACTCTCTCCTGCTGGGCCCTCAGGTCATTAGTGTCTGTGTGCCACTCTCTCCTGCTATGCCTTCAGGTCATTAGTGTCTGTGTGTGTCAATCTCTCCTGCTGGGCCCTCAGGTCATTAGTGTCTGTGTGTGCCACTCTCTCCTGCTGGGCCCTCAGGTCATTAGTGTCTGTGTGTGCCACTCTCTCCTGCTGGGCCCTCAGGTCATTAGTGTCTGTGTGTCAATCTCTCCTGCTGGGCCCTCAAGTCATTAGTGCCTGTGTGTGCCACTCTCTCCTGCTGGGCCCTCAGGTCATTAGTGTCTGTGTGTGCCACTCTCTCCTGCCGGGCCCTCAGGTCATTAGTGTCTGTGTGTGCCACTCTCTCCTGCTGGGCCCTCAGGTCATTAGTGTCTGTGTGTGCCGCTCTCTCCTGCTGGGCCCTCAGGTCATTAGTGTCTGTGTGTCAATCTCTCCTGCTGGGCCCTCAGGTCATTAGTGCCTGTGTGTGCCACTCTCTCTTGCTGGGCCCTCAGGTCATTAGTGCCTGTGTGTGCGCCACTCTCTCCTGCTAGGCCTTCAGGTCATTAGTGTCTGTGTGGACTATGATGTGACTTGGTTCACCCAGGTTTTTTTTGGTAAGCAGTTCAAGTGCTTTTTCTGCTTTTGGGCACCAAAGTTTCATGACTCTATGGTTTGGGAATAGCTGCTGTTCATTTAGAAATTTTCCATTTGAGTCCATAAGAATTACAATTTCTGCAGCGCTGCAGTTGTTTGTTTTGTTTTTTGATTTTGGAGATGGCTTGCTGGTAATAGCCTCTGTGGGTGCTACTTTAGGTGGTGTGCCTTCTTTAGCAGTGTGTGCTTCAGTGACAGAGGGGGCTGGTGTGATGTCTGTGTCTGTACTGGGCTGTGGGGTGGCTGTGAGTACCTGCTGATTCTGTGCTGCTGGGCTGGTCTCAGTCAGAGGGGGGGTTGGTGTGGGTATCTGCTGATTCTGCACTGGATTGGTCTCAGTCAGGGTGCTGGTGGAGGGCTGTGAGTCCGGAGTCTGGGCCTGGTGTTTGCAAGTGCTTTTCAGGCTCTGTAGCTGCTCTCTCAGGCTCTGCACGGTCCGGTCCCTGAGGTGCAGCTCCTCTCTCACTGCTCCCAGCTCCCTCCTAAGAGCCTCCCTGTCTTGCTGCAGCTCCTGCACCTCTCCTCTCAGCTCCAGCACGGAGGCCTTTAGCTCGTTCTTCATCTGGCTCAGCTGGTCTCTTAGGTGCTGTGTGGATTTACTGGGTGCTTGATGGGACAGCACCAGCTCCTTTAATTCCACCATTTCCACCTCCTACAGGGAGAGTATCTCTCTCATCAGGCAGACTGTGCTCTCCAGCTCTCTGTGGTACCCAGCACAGTCCTCTGAAGGGTGGTCCTTCTCTCCCTCTTCTGCCTCCACAAATTTAGCCTCACTTGGTTTTGTATTTAATGTAGTTAATTTAGTGTTGTGTTTGGGCTTCTCAGCTTCTGCCAGTGTTTTTATAGCATCAAAGTCCCTCTGGACAGAGCTGAGGCTAGCCTCACTTCCCTGGAACATGACCGTGCCGTTGTGGTACACATTTACAGTGCGGACTGTGCTGTCACTCTCATCCTCCTCATATATTGTTATCTGTCTCCCATTACAGATACCATTTCTTTAAAGTGCCTGTAGTGCTGGCAGATAGCACTGTGCCAGGCCTCTGTACAGTCTGTATATAGGAGCAGGTTTGTTAGGGTACACCTGTCTCCTATCTGGGAGAAATCTGCTGTTAGGGTTTCTGGATTGTTCCTCAGCAGTTTGTGCTTGAACTCTTTCCTTGCTGCAGCACTTTTGACACTGTCAGGATACTATACTGTGAGGGGGAGGGGGAGGGGCTCTCCCCTAGCTCCACAAAATGGATACATTTCCAACTCACTTTCCAACAACACTATTATGCTGCTGCAGTGGCTAGCTAACTAGCAATAGATTTAGCTAACTGATTTTGATTACCTTGTAGTTTAAGTAATTGAGTAATATATTCCAGGTGATAAATTTAAGTGTATTATTTTCCAAAGGTAGAAAGTGCCTACCACTTCACTGCTGGTGTTATACCTGTGGGTTTGTTTTTCCTTATTTTGTTTACTAGCCTCTACTACACTGTCTTCTTTGCTAGATTTTTCCACTGGTTCTTGTTTTATCAAGATTTCTAGTGTTTTCTTCTCTTTTAAAAAATGTACACAGTTGTCCCTGTTTGTTGTTGTTCTTGATGTTCTGTTTTTGAATAGTTTTCTTTGGTTTATCTCATTTTAAAATAGGATAATTTGTTTAATTTTAAGAACTCATGTGAAGCATGACTGCTCACATCAAAAACTCTCTCTCTCTCCCGCTCTCTCTCTCTCTCTCTCTGTAGATAAAAAACGGTCCCGTGTTCTCCTGCTCCCTCTCGGGGGCGGCTGTTCCTCCCGGCCTGGACTTCTCCTTCCTCAAACACAACTTTGGGATGAATTTTATCTACCAGGCTGGGATGGTGCACTCCTCCCAGACCCTGCTCATCACCAACAAGGGGGAGAGAGGAGCTAGGTACGACAATGCTAACGCTAACTTTCTGCGTAGGCGGAAAATATACTCAAACTGGGGGAAAAGGTAATGTTTCTGGGCTAACGGGTCTAAAACCCAGATAAAGGCGTTGGTGTAGCTGGTGCAGCTTGGCTAGTTCACTCGTAAGCACAGTGACATGCAGTAAAGCAAAGGCCTTGTAGCGGGTTACCATGACAACACTCTCTGGCGATGCAACCCTCAGATTAAAAAAAAAACGGCGTTGCCCTTTGCGGCGATTCCGTCTTTAGCTGCTTTCTTCTTTGGACGACTGAGATGTACGGGTTCAAATCTCACTTGTTAGTGCTTCTCACTCATTACACTGGTGGCCTGAGAAGATGCTGTGAGATTAAGCGGCTTTTTAACATTTAAACCTCAATCCAGGTCCTGTAGAGCCGCAGGGGCCGCTTGTTTTTGTTTTTGCCCTTAAAATCATCAACCAGTTTAGACCCAAGAACTCTGGAGGAGTTTGAGTCTGCTGCGTAATCAAACGCTTTCATTTATCAGTTGAGTGATGAGTAACTGAAAAGCAGCAGATCCTGGAGCTCTCCAGGACTTTGCACAGTTAGTGTACGGGGCATTCCCATGTCTTCTCCCCCAGCCTGGAGTGCCTGTTCTCCAACACCGCCTTCTTGGAGGTGGGCTTCCAGCCGGAGGTGCTGCCCCCTGGTGGAGCGGTGGAGGTGCCCTTTAACTTCTACCCGCGGGAGGCCACGCGCTACCGGGAGAGGGTCGTCTTCGAGATCAACGACTGCGCCAGGCAGGCGGTGGAGATTCTGGGCCAGGGAATCGAGATGCAGGTGAGGTGCAGGCTCCCCGCCCGACCCCAACACACTTTCGGGAAACGCGGTTAAGCCCCGTCTCGGTGGGCCGAAGCATCGTCAGACCTCATCCTGCCTGTGCTGTTAATCACCTCTGCGTGCTTCCTGTCTGTTTGTGTTCTGTGGGCTCACTGGCTATTCCCCTGTGTTCATAGGCGGAGGGTGAAACAACTGCAGGGTAAGGTTGTTGGAAATAAAAAATAAGTGTGCAAGATAAGTGTTACAAAATGTCACTGAGGTAAACTAGTGTTGAATGTCACAGAGTTAAAATACTGTTAGATAGTAGCCTATAGTGCTGCGGTAAAATACTGTTAGATAGTAGCCTATAGTGCTGTGGTAAAATACTGTTAGATAGTAGCCTATAGTGCTGCTGTAAAATACTGTTAGATAGTAGCCTATAGTGCTGCGGTAAAATACTGTTAGATAGTAGCCTATAGTGCTGTGGTAAAATACTGTTAGATAGTAGCCTATAGTGCTGCGGTAAAATACTGTTAGATAGTAGCCTATAGTGCTGCGGTAAAATACTGTTAGATAGTAGCCTATAGTAATCGGTAATTCATCCCTTCATTAAAGATGGTGGTAAAATACTGTTAGATAGTAGCCTATAGTGCTGCGGTAAAATACTGTTAGATAGTAGCCTATAGTGCTGTGGTAAAATACTGTTAGATAGTAGCCTATAGTAAGTAATTCATCCCTTCATTAAAGATGGTGAAACAACAATCTACTATCAATACTACCTTCTGTTAAAACATTGGATGAATTTGTTAAAGCTTTTACCTTTTCAGAATTTAAGGTTTCAAAAATTCACCCCATATACACCCCATACAAAATAACACTCCAGAAAATGTGGGTTATTTAGATATGATCACATTTTCATGTCATATTGATAGGCTAATTATTTAAGCGACTCACTGCAAGAAGAGGCGTCATTTGTTTTGTTTTCTATCGGCATGGCAGCCAATACGCACATAATTTATAACAGAGAGTGTGACAGTGTGTACAGAAATGCTCCTTGAGTCCGTGATGATCCTTCAGCTTGACTGCCGCTTCACTCACAGGACAACGCATTGATGGATGAGACTTGCTAGCTAGCTAACTAACCAACTGTAGCTACAGGTAGTCTAACCATGCAGCAATCGGCTACACGCAGGCGGCCAGCTTATTACCTCCTTCACAGTAGGCAGTAGCCTGTGGATTGAGTGAGCTAACGCCACATCGAATCTTCTCGCTAGCATTTGTATTTGTATTTAATAACCTACATTATTTGAATCGCCATGTCCGGCCAGGGGAAGGCTAAGCCTGTGTTATCACATTACATTACAGTCATTTAGGAGACACTCTTATCCAGAGCAGCTTAAAATGAAAGAGAACAAATGTGCATTCACCTGTGATATTCAATACATTTTAACTCAATTCAGTTTTATTTGTACAGCGTTTTTTACTGAGTCACTGTCACAAAGTAGCATTACGAAAAAACTATTTAAAAATTGTTGAAAACAAAGTAAAAAATTTGGCAGCACCAAAAAATATACAGAACGTGAGGTCAAAAAAATGGATATGAGTGAAAATAATATGAGTAACAGAGCCAGAACTGGCTATTAGCATTTGAAGAGCAGCGAATGTACTGTATGCAACATAACTAACACTCAATTAACTGTCCTAACCACAAACCAGAATGCAAATCCTGAATACAGGAATACCATGCCCTGTGCCCCTCCTGTCAGATTGCCGTGGAGGACCCCAGACACAAGACGGTGAACCTCGGGGTCATTCAGGTCGGCCAGAAGACCAAGAGAATGATCCCATTGGTTAACACCAGCCCAGTACCTCTTACCTTCCTCCTCACCTCCAGCCCGTCCTTAGAGGCGCTGCTGGACTCAAAGGTACGATCCCCCCACCTTATGGGACCCACCCAACACACACATGGACCTGAAGAAGGGTCTCTGTATCCAAAATACAAAAAAGCCAATCCTAGACACTTTTGTGTGTATGGTTTTGTCACCAGTTCTGGATTTCAGGTCAGGTCTAGAAGGGACATTACTGAGTTTAGCTTTATAAAAACTTAAATTAAAAACTGCTTAAAATGTTGAAGCTAAAAGCAGAGAATCAGAGAAGAGTTTTGGGAGATTGAGGTTTCCTTCATGGGCGGAGCTACAGTGGCCTGTCAGTTTCAGACTTGTTTTTGAACCAATCAAAAAACCTCATCGCAGAAAAACAGCAGAAAAAGTGATTGGTTTACGTAAGTGAGTACGTCATAGCTCCTCCCATTTTTCTGGTTTCCTAAAGCCTGCATGGTGATGTCACTGCCTGAGGGTTAATTGTGGGGGTGTTGTCATCGTCCAGGTGCTGTTGGTGAGCCCGGCGGGCGAAGTAACCCTCCGGGGCAGCGGAGGGCGCTGTTTGGTGGAGGTGCAGTTCTGCCCCAAGCAGCGCATGCCCCCCTTCAGGGAGGAGCTTCAGTTGGAGTGCCTGGGAACAACGCGCCCCCTGCTGGTGCTGAAGGGCTGCTGCCAGGGCCTGGAGATAAGCCTGGACCAGGACTACGTGCCCTTTGGAGCCGTCCCACAGCGTTGCCAGGCAACCAGACGCATCATTATGTCCAACACGGGGGACGTAGGAGCCCGGTACTGTGGCAAACTGCACACATGTGCACACGCACGCACACACGCACTTTTACACTATGGGAGTTATGAAGTCCTGATTTTCGAATTAATTCTATATCTCATGGAAGTCTTTCTCTTCCTCTCCCCCTCTCCCTCTCTCTCTCACTCTCTCTCTCCCTATCTCTCCCTCTTACTCTCTACCTCTTTCTCTCAGATTTAAGTGGGATGTGAAGAAGTTTTCCCCCCACTTCTCCATCACTCCCACAGAGGGGTATATCTGTCCTGGGATGGAAGTGCCGTTTGATGTGACCTTTGCCCCCCTGGAGCTTAGCCAGGACCTCCGTTATGACAACCTGCCCTGCACCCTTGAGCGGGGAGCAGCCCTAAAACTCACCCTGGTAGGGTCCTGTGTCACCTCTCCTATCACCAAGGAGGTACGGTCATCACAAAGCCCTTTTAAAATACATTCAATCTCACAGTAGTGGTCACTACATACAAACACAGTAGTAGAGCATACTACATTCACTTTTTCAGCAGTGTACACTACATACAGTTGTGTTAAAAAAAAATAGCAGTACAACATCAGTAACCTGATGAACCACTGTTATTAGTAGTAGTGATATTTCTGCATGGCAAATAATTTACTTGTAGTGTAATAGAAAAACAACAGACCCAACTGTCATGACATGCACGCTGCTTGTTCTGAGTAATTGACTCATTCATTGAAAGGGGCGTGTTCAAAATAATAGCAGTGTGAAGTTTAATTAGAGATATCATTCATTCTGTGAAAAAACAGGTGTCATTAATTGTCCTTTATTAAGGAAGAAGGGAAGCAAATGTTTCACACATTGTTATAAAATATATTTCCTTCTGAATTGCTAAGTAAAATGGGCTGTTCCAAACATTGTTCGGAGGAACAACGTAATTTGATTAAAAAGTTGATTGGAGAGGGGAAAACGTGCAGCAAATTCTAGGATGTTCAGCTAAAAAGATCTCAAATGCTTTAAAATGGCAACAAAAACCTGAAACACGTGGAAGAAAATGAGCAACTACTGTTAAAACGGATCGAAGAATAATCAGAATGGCAAAGATTCAGCAAATCATCACCTCCAGAAAGATCAAAAATGATCGAAGCTAAGCTATCAGCAAGAAGCCCCCGTAAAGCACCATTGTTGAAAAAACGGCATGTGCAGAATCGGTTAAAATTTGCCAAGGAACACATCGATAGGCCAAAAGAGAAATGGTGTAACATTCTGTGGACTGATGAGAGTAAAATTGTTCTTTTCGGATCTAGTGGTCATCGACAGTACGTCAGACGACCCCCGGGTACTGAATTCAAGCCACAGTACACTGTGAATACAGTGAAGCATGGTATGGGCACACTACGGTGTTGGGCCTATTTATCGTATACCAGGGATCATGGATCAGTTTGAATACATCAAAATACTTGAAGAGATTATGTTGCCAACAAGACAACGACCCCAAATACACGAGTAAGCGAGCAACATCTTTGTTTCAGACAAAAAGGATTGAGGTAATGGAGTGGCCAGCTCAATCCCCCAACCTCAACCCCACTGAAAACTTGTAGGGTGACATTAAAAATGCAGTTTCTGAAGCAAAAATTCACAGGAACTGTGGAATGTAGTTTGTTCATCCTGGGCTGAAATACCTGTTTCTAGGTGCCAGAAGTTGGTTGACTCGATGCAACGCAGATGCGCAGCAGTTATCAAAAACAATGGTTATGCAACTAAATTCAGTAATTTAAAGTGAAGTTAAATCTTGAAAATTTTCTTCAGTTTATACAGTAAGTGTTTGAGTTTGAAGAGAAAAATGTCGACACTGCTATTTTTTTGAACAGATTAATATTTCTTTTCTTTGCTTCCTGAAAAAGAATAACGCAGACTCGATAAAATTTGTTAACGTTTTAATTTGGAATTGAATGTGTAATGTTTCCACTACATTTGAAATATGGAACTAAAAGCTATTTAAAAATATTTGCACTTTATTCACTTTTTTTAACCCACTGCTATTTATTTGAACACCACTGTATATTCTCCCCCCCCCTCTCCTCTGTATACCTCTCCTCTCTGAATTTCTTCCCCTCTTACACTTCCCCTTCTCCCCCTTCCTCCCATCTCTCTCTTTCCCTCTTTTCCTTTCCTCTTTTTCTAATTTCTTTCCTTCCACTATCCCCTTCTTTCTCTGTCTCTCTCCCTCTCTCTTTCTCTCATTTCTTTCCTTCTACTGTCCCCTTCTTTCTCAATGTCTATCTCCCTCTCTCTTTCTCTGTCATCTCCTTTTTCTCCCTCTCTCTGTCTCTCTCTCACTCTCTGCTGTCCCCTGAAGGTGGTGGCGTTTGCGTGCGCGGTGCGCTCTCAGCACACTCAGGCTCTGACGTTGTGGAACCGCAGCGGGCAGCGCTGGAGCCTGAGGCCGGTGATCGAGGGCGAGCACTGGAGCGGCCCGGCCTCCTTCGTCATGGAGCCCCAGCAGCAAAACCTGGCCTATGAGATCACGTACCGCCCCCTGGTCATGACCACCGATGGAAAGAAGCACCAGGTCAGACCCCCTATCCCTCCCAGACATGATAAAATAGGGAACGGTGCTGTCACCGTAGAGTGATCTATGGTTACCACTGTCTGAATAGAAACCAGAGAAGAACTCCACCAATCACAATTGTTGACAGCAAATAGAACAAAACCAGTGGTGATTGGTGAGCACGTACATACTTGCTTACTAAGGATCATGGGACTTTGGTGTTGTCACAGTAAAGCGGATCCATAGTTGCCACTTTTTGAATAGAAACCAAAGAGGAAACCAATCACGAGGTACATTGATAACAGCAAATTGAACAAAACCAGTGGTGATTGGTGAATATGTACTAATTTACTAACCACTTTCCCCTATTGAAAGACTAGAATCCCAAAGCATTGAGATTATTTTCCTGTCTTGTACCAGTTGTTTTGTTTGAATCTGGTTATTCAAATATAAACATGCAAAGACTGTGGTCCAGCTTGCTCCATACTCAGTGAACCGTTCCTTGTTAAATCAGCTCTGATAGATGTACTATGACATGTAATCCCATTCCGACTCATTTAATATCTGTTAGAGTTGAATGAACACATTGGGGTGCATCTTGGTATATTTTATCATGCAGTCCTGGTTCTGCATGGGCCTGCATGAGTCTCACAGTCCTCCCCTCCACATACAGGGCTCGGTGTTCTTCGCATTCCCAGATGGGACGGGCATGTTATACACTCTGCTGGGTACCTCGGAGCCCCCAAAGACTGCAGGAACCGTCACCCACGAAATGCCCTGCAAGACTCCCTACACAGAGCTGCTGTCTGTCCAAAATTGGCTGAGCAAGCCCCAGAGGTAGAGCGTGACACCACTGATACTGCTAACTACCAGCTCCTCGCTGCTAACAAACCATCCACTGCTAACAAACCATCCACTGCTAACCACTAACTCCCCACTGCCAACAAACCAGCCACTGCTAACCACCAACTCCTCACTGCAAACAAACCATCCACTGCTAACCACCAACTCCTCACTGCTAACAAACCATCCACTGCTAACCACCAACTCCCGACTGCCAACAAACCATCCACTGCTAACCACCAACTCCTCACTGCAAACAAACCATCCACTGCTAACCACCAACTCCCGACTGCCAACAAACCATCCACTGCTAACCACCAACTCCTCACTGCAAACAAACCATCCACTGCTAATTACTACGTGCCCTTGTGACTCTTGTGACTCCTGTGACTCCTCACTGCTTTGCCTATCTCTCTGTCCTTCCTCCCTCCAGGTTTCGAGTCGTGGTGGACATGCTCAAACCAGAGCGTGTGGACCCTACGGTCACCCTGAAGGGGCTGGACTACCTGGACGTCCCGGCCCTGGCCAAGAGGGACTACAAGCTCTCCTTCTTCTCCTACAGAGAGGGCCTGTTCAGTGCCAAGGTGGGTATGTGTCAGATGTACAGGTACAGGTTGAGCTCTATCTGCACCACTTTTGGGTGTGTGGGTATGAAAGTTGGTTTACAGTGGATAATTTGTGATCATTAATATAATTAGGTATCCATTAGAGAGACCGGATG
Source organism: Ilyophis sp. 1 JC-2022 (assembly GCA_022702515.1). NCBI lineage: Eukaryota > Metazoa > Chordata > Actinopteri > Anguilliformes > Synaphobranchidae > Ilyophis > Ilyophis sp. 1 JC-2022. Next base: position 47,191,627 of record CM040400.1, on the reverse strand, counting down.
CAGTTATGGCCATATAAAATGTGTTTTTTAAATATGTATTCTCATGGAAGATGAGCAACTCTGTGATTTGCCTGGGCCTCGTTTCGAGTTCAGATTATCTTGGACTGTTTTTTGTTTGTACTTTATTAATTGTATGAGTAAAATGATTAAAATTTACTGACATTACATGAAAAGATAATAAAAATGGAGGGAGAACAAATTAACAATGTAAGTAATATAAAAACAAAATGGCCTGAGTTGCTTTTGGGAAACAGTTGGCTTCATGGTCTTTTGTATGGCTTGTACACATGTTAATGCTACATCTTTCCATTGGTTAAACATTAGATTGATTTAACTGATTTAATTAACGTTACAGTCCCTGGTGAGCTCTGTGAGTCATGTCTCACCAGGGACTTGACCCCATGACCCTCTGGTTCAAAGGTAACCACCTGCATGTGCTCTGAGAGATAAGTTCTTCCTAATGGAGTCTCTTTGCCGTGTGACACATTTAAGAAAACGACAGGATTTGTTGATGTGATTGATTAAAAGTCCTGCCATGGGAACATGGGATATTTTTATTCTTCACAGCAGACATAGGTTTTCCTAACAAAACATGACCACTAAAATGGTGAATTGTCTCTTAGACATGAGTGATTAATTACATTACATCATTTGGCAGACGCTTTTATCCAAAGCGACGTACAATAGGTGCATACCGAAGGTCATTGAAACAACTAGGTCAGAGAATGTAGAATTCTATCATAAAGTAGCAGCTATCCATAGACATGAACATCGAGTCTAGTTACATTACATTACAGTCATTTAGCAGACGCTTTTATCCAAAGCGACATACAGTAAGTGCATACAGAAACATCATCGAAGTAACTACAGAACAGACAAGAAAACACATTCTTCCCATAAAGTAGCAGCTATCCCTAGTAATGAACATTGAATGCAGTTCACAGTAAACTGGGTAAATAGAAAACACAGTAAATAGCTCTACAACAATTCTATATATTATAAACTTGAATACACAGTTCAACAAGAACAAATACCATGAGGTCCTAGATCCTAGTTGACACAGTAAGCTATGGCTAAGTCTTATGGCTGGTAGTAGCACACGATAAACTACAGCATCACGATCAAGACACTAGTGTTACATGAGTGTTACCGAATCAAGGTACAAGATACAAGTGCTATATGAAAGTTTTTTTAGATTGGTGGGTCAGGTAGAGTCTGTAGAGGTGTGTCTTCAGACCACGACTGAAAGCAGGCAGTGACTGAGTAGTCCGTAGAGGAATGGGGAGTTTGAGCTAGGGGGGGAGAAGCTCTGCAGTCTAAATGATAGCCATTCACACATAACGGTGAGAAAGGTTCACTGCATGCTGCAGGTCAGGTCAGCCCAGCCAGAGTGCACTTCCTGTATGTGGTGACATGAGGGTTCATGTTTCAGCAGAGGATGTGGGGTTTTTTTTAACCCTGTGAATCAGAGCTTGACATAAAGGCTTGTCTTATTGTCCGTGACAAGTATATATTTTTTGGCCGACAAGTATATATTTTCCATCCACTTGAGAGAAAAAAAGTTGTATTAAAAATGTTCTGAAAAGAAGTAGAAATTGCATGATGCTCATTTCACCTGCCCTCCTGGTTATATTGTTAATCAGGCCATTTTGCTAATAGGAATTGAGAAAATGCAACAACTAATCTATTTAATCTATCTTGATTACCCCCCATAACTTGACGAGCCGTTCGGTCGAGTGAAAAATGTCCGATGTACAAGTGCTCAAAAATCTTCATGTGAAACGCTGCTGTGGACCCTCTGTTCCACTCAGGTGACGTTCTGTAACGAGGCGACGCACGAGTACCTGTTCTACCAGGTGACATTCCGGGCGACGGCGGCGGGCGTGGTGCGCGCGGTGGAGATGGCGACGGCGGTCCGCCAGACGGCCGCGGCCTCGGTGACGGTGGAGAACCCGCTGCCTTCGGCTGTCTGCTTCGCTACCGAGTGTCGCTGCGCTGACATCAGTGTGCCCCCACAGCTCCCCGTGCCAGCGCTGTCCACGGTGAGAGCCTCTGTCTGTCTGTCTGTGCCAGCGCTGTCCACGGTGAGAACCTGTCTGTCTGTCTGTGCCAGCGCTGTCCACGGTGAGAACCTCTGTCTGTCTGTCTGTGCCAGCGCTGTCCACGGTGAGAACCTCTGTCTGTCTGTCTGTGCCAGCGCTGTCCACGGTGAGAGCCTCTGTCTGTCTGTCTGTGCCAGCGCTGTCCACGGTGAGAACCTGTCTGTCTGTCTGTGCCAGCGCTGTCCACGGTGAGAACCTGTCTGTCTGTCTGTGCCAGCGCTGTCCACGGTGAGAACCTGTCTGTCTGTCTGTGCCAGCGCTGTCCACGGTGAGAACCTGTCTGTCTGTCTGTGCCAGCGCTGTCCACGGTGAGAGCCTATGTCTGTCTGTGATAGCGCTGTGTACGGTGAGAGCCTGTCTGTCTGTCTGTGCCAGCACTGTCTACGGTGAGAACCTGTCTGTCTGTCCGTCTGTGCCAGCGCTGTCCACGGTGAGAACCTGTCTGTCTGTCCGTCTGTGCCAGCGCTGTCCACGGTGAGAACCTGTCTGTCTGTGCCAGCGCTGTCCACGGTGAGAGCCTCTGTCTGTCTGTGCCAGCGCTGTCCACGGTGAGAGCCTGTCTGTCTGTCCGTCTGTGCCAGCGCTGTCCACGGTGAGAGCCTCTGTCTGTCTGTGATAGCGCTGTCTACGGTGAGAGCCTGTCTGTCTGTCCGTCTGTGCCAGCGCTGTCCACGGTGAGAGCCTCTGTCTGTCTGTGATAGCGCTGTCTACGGTGAGAGCCTCTGTCTGTCTGTCTGTGCCAGCGCTGTCCACGGTGAGAACCTGTCTCTGTCTGTCTGTGCCAGCGCTGTCCACGGTGAGAGCCTCTGTCTGTCTGTCTGTGCCAGCTCTGTCCACAGTGAAAGCCTCTGTCTGTCTGTCTGTCTGTGCCAGCGCTGTCTAAGGTGAGAGCCTCTGTCTGTCTGTCTGTTGAGAGCCTCTGTCTGTCTGTCTGTCTGTCTGTCTGTGATAGCACTGTCTAAGGTGAGAGCCTCTGTCTGTCTGTGATAGCACTGTCTACGGTGAGAGCCTCTGTCTGTCTGTCTGTGACAGCGCTGTCCACGGTGAGAGCCTGTCTGTCTGTCTGTCTGTGCCAGCGCTGTCTACGGTGAGAGCCTCTGTCTGTCTGTCTGCTCGCCCGTGAGAGCCTGTCTGTCTGTCTGTGCCAGCGCTGTCCACGGTGAGAGCCTCTGTCTGTCTGTGATAGCGCTGTTCACGGTGAGAGCCTCTGTCTGTCTGTCTGTGCCAGCGCTGTCCACAGTGAAAGCCTCTGTCTGTCTGTCTGTGATAGCACTGTCTACGGTGAGAGCCTCTGTCTGTCTGTCTGTCTGTCTGTGATAGCACTGTCTACGGTGAGAGCCTCTGTCTGTCTGTGACAGCGCTGTCCACGGTGAGAGCCTGTCTGTCTGTCTGTCTATCTGTGCCAGCGCTGTCCATGGTGAGAGTCTGTCTGTCTGTCTGTCTGTTTCCTGTCTCAGACCTGGATCAGAAATCCTTTTAGATGCTGGTAAAATCCTGTGAGAAATTTCCACAAAACATACAAATACAGTTTATATGAAAGAACCTTTGTTCTGAATATTGGTGAAAATAGCGAGTTTCTTGTAAGAGTAAAAAATGTTCACTAACGTGCAGATGTTTGAAGTATTTAATAATGAAATACTGTATCTGTATCCTATCCTAGCCTGTCTGCCACTCTGAATCGGTGAGTCGTTGCTGTACTCATAACTCTGCTCTAACTCCCGCTCTGCTCAGGGCACTCTGATGTTTGAGTACCTGCCGTTACGGGAGGGCGACTCGACAGCTCGGCTGACCCTGCACAGTGCAGAGCTGGGCTACTTCCACTACGACCTGCTGCTACGGGCCACGCCTGCCCCCCAAGAAAAACCTCTCCACTTCCGCGCCCCGCTGGGCAGCACACACTCTGTCTGCGCCAAGTTCACCAACTACTCCCGCGTGAAGGCCGAGTACACCTGCAAGGTACAGTCACTGCTACTCAAACACTACTCCCCCCTCAAACTGATTACACCTACAAGGTACGGTCACTGCTACTCAAATACTATATATACTATAATATATCAGCACTACTCAAGCCTGTCTCATCACTTATACTCTCCCATATTTAAAATAGGCATTATTAACATCTTATTTTTTAAATAAAAAATAAATAAATTCAAACAGTCACACAGGCCTTGCAGTCTCACACACTCTTCCTGTAATTGACGGGCAGGCATTAGCATTAGCTTTATCATTAGCATTAGCATTAGCATGCCCTGCAGAGCTGCTGTTAATGTAAGGGGTGTGTCCGTGTGCCAGACGGACAGCCCTGACTTCACCGCGGAGAGGACAGTCGCGGCTCCGGCGGGATTCCAGGGCGGAGCAGAGGTCTGCGTGGAGGTGTCCTTCGAACCCTGGCAGCTGGGCGAGAGCCGCGCCCTCCTCACCCTCTCCTCCAGCTCCGGAGGCGAGTACCACATCCCCCTTCAGGGGTCCTGCTGCCCCCCCAAACCCCAGGGCCCCTTCTCCGTCCGGGCCGGCTCCAGCATCTCCATCCCCTTCAAGAACATCTTCCCTCAGCCCACCGCCTTCTCCTTCCTGGTGGACAACCCCGCCTTCTCCGTCAAGGGCGCCGACATCATCCGTCCCAAAAAAATCCAAAGTGTCCTGGTGTCCTTCGAGGGCCCCCCGTCGGGCCCCCGGGGCCCCTGCAGCGGGAGGCTGACCATCTCCAGCCCTCGTAGCGAGGGGCATGGTCAGAGCATCTCCTGGGTGTACTACCTGAAGGGCCTTAGCCCCGAAATCACCCAGCGGGACAAGACCTAGAGGCACCCCTCTCCCCAAAACACCCACCAACCGGAGCAGGCATGTCTCAAATAAGAAATGTGAAATATTTTATCTCTGTATTTAGATGTGGTGTCCCTGTGAATTGTGAAGGAAATGTGTCACCAAACTGAATTTTGTATAGATATTGATAAAAATAGATTTCTTTGAATTGTTAATCTGCAGGAATTGTACTGGTGGCTGAAGAGTTTAAAGTATTTCCACATAAATCATTTTACCCAACAGCCACAACCTGTCACCATTGTGTCATGGCTCCTCACAAATTTGCTTAGACATCCTTTTACATTGGGGATTGATGATTTAAAAAGATTATTATTTATAATTTAGTCTGTGCTCAAATTAATATTAGTATTATCAAACATTATTAATATTAATGTTAACAAAGCAATTTAAATATAAGTGAAATGAGATTTATCATTTTGTGTGTTGAAAGATTATGTGAAGTTCTATTGCGTGAAGATTTTTGTAGTCCTTTCAAGTTCACATTCAGTCAAAACTGTTTAAGAATAGTTTCAATTGTATTTCTTTTTTTTCTGAATAAATATATTTTTAAATGTTTTCAATGTTTGATGATATTGTTTTACAGAAAAATATATACTTATCAGGATGGTGGGGGATTGGCTATTTATTTAATCACAAAACTAAATTTTACAAAACCTCCAGAAATGTATTGCTGTAACTTTCTCAGTAGAAGTCTGTTGTTGCCTAGAAACTTGATCCTCTTGTCAGCAGGCAGGGCAGAACAATGAGGAGGCAATTCATTTTCTGGTTGCAGCGGTCACCTGACCTGTCGGCATTCTGCACACAGTATTGCCAAGTTAGTGCTATTGCTGCTAAATATATATATACAGGTGCAGCTCAAAAAATTTGAATATCGTGAAAAAGTTCAATATTTTTTGTCACTCATTTCAGAAAGTAAAACTCATATATTATATAGATTCATTACACGATTGATTGATGATTATGGCTTACAGCAAATGAAACCCAAAATTCGGTGTCTCAGAAAATTAGAATATTTTGCTTTAACATATTTTTAAAGTATCATATTTAATATTTGGTCGCATATTCTTTGCATGCTGTTACTTCCTGAAGTCTTTGACCAATCAACATCAAAAGACTCTCGATATCTTATTTTCAGGTACTGTTACAAGCGATACTATAACCTCTCTGCATTTGAACTGATCTCTATGGGAATTTGGGGGTGAGACTAGATTCAGCTGTAAATTACACTGGTACAGTATGGAACACATGGCTGGCTAAATGGCTGTAAGTCATCAAGGGTCTGAGCTATCGAACGAGCCCCAAACCATCACTCTGTTGCCAGATATGGAGTAGATGTGGATGGATCACTGCAAGGGTTATTTCTCCTGACTCATTCTCCTATAGAACTCTATGGGGAAAAAAGTCAGGAGAAACAACCCTTAAAGGGATTCATCCACATCTACTCCATATCTGGCCGCAGAGTGATGGTTTGGGGCTCGTTTGATACCTTAGACCCTTGATGACGTACAGCCATTTCGCCAGTAATGTGTTCCATACTGTACCAGCGTAATTTACAGCTGAATCTAGTCTTACCCCCCAATTCTCATAGAGATCAGTTCAAATGCAGAGAGGTTATAGTATCGCTTGTAACAGTACCTGAAAATAAGATATCGAGAGTCTTTTGATGTTGATTGGTCACAGACTTCAGGAAGTAACAGCATGCAAAGAATATGCGACCAAATATTAAATATGATACTTTAAAAATATGTTAAAGCAAAATATTCTAATTTTCTGAGAAAATTTTTGATCGCAACTAGCAACACATCTAGCTTTGTCTTGAAGACCAGTATAATGTAGATTGCAAAATCAATTCATGAAAATGTCACTGATAATTTCCCCCCCGTGTGTTAACGTCAAAGTCAAAGTGTTTTTATTTATCAAGTGCACAGTATAACACAAGGTCATTCTGAACAATGAAATTCTTAGGACATGGCAAGCAACAACTATGTAGTAGGCATTAAAAACAAACAAAAACAAAAACATATATAAAATTGTTAAAAAAAATAAAATAATAAAATAAAATAAAATAAAAAAGTCAAATAAGGGCAAGAATAACAAATATAAATATACATAGCGGTAAAACACTAGCAGCAGTTCCAGATATGGACAGTAGGAGTATTAAATATAAAGTGTGGAGGTGCCGATAGACATGTGCAATAGATTAAATTAAGGTGATGTACATTGAATGTACATAAGAAGTGCCTAGAGCATACAATGAGGTGCGATGAATGCGATTAATGCTGCTGGTTGAGAAGCCTGATGGCCTGGGGGAAAAAACTGTTTGTGAGTCTGGTAGTCCGTGCCCGAATGCTCCGGTAACGTCTACCAGACGGCAGCAGCGAGAACAGTCCATAGCCTGGGTGGCTGTAGTCTTTTATGATTTTCTGTGCTTTCTTAAGGCATCGCGTGTGGTAGATGCCTTGCACAGAGGGGAGGTGGCAGCCAATGATGCGCTCCGCTGTCTTCACCACCCTCTGGAGGGCCTTGCGATCAGCAGCGGAGCAGCTGCCATACCAGGTAGTAATGCAGCCAGTGAGAATGCTCTCAATGGTGCACCTGTAAAAGTTGGTGAGAGTTTTGGCAGACATGCCAAACTTCTTGAGTCTCCTCAGGAAGTATAGGCGCTTTTGGGCAGTTTTTACTGCCGCGACCGATTGCCTGGACCAGGATAGGTCATCGCTGATGAACACACCGAGGAACTTGAAGCAGGAGACTCTCTCCACTTCAGCTCCATCGATGTGAATGGGGGCGTGACCCCCCCCCTGTCGCTTCCTGAAGTCCACGATCATCTCCTTAGTCTTGCAGACGTTGAGAGAGAGGTTGTTGTCCTGGCACCATGTTGCTAAGATGCTGACCTCCTCTCTGTAGGCGGTCTCATCGTTGTTGGAGATGAGACCCAGGATGGTGGTGTCGTCTGCAAACTTAAGGATGGCGTTGGAGCTGCGCGTGGCCACACAGTCGTGTGTGAACAGGGCGTACAGGAGGGGACTGAGTACGCAGCCCTGAGGGGCTCCGGTGCTCAGGGTCAGTGCAGAGGAGAAGCGGTTACCCATTCTCACCACCTGGGGTCTGCCCGTCAGGAAGTCCAGGATCCAGTTGCAAAGGGAGGTGTTAAGACCCAGGATCCTGAGCTTGGGAATGAGCTTAGCGGGCACAATTGTGTTGAATGCTGAGCTGTAGTCTATAAACAGCATCCTCACGTATGTGTTACCCTTATCCAGGTGGGAGAGGGCGGTGTGCACTGTCAGGGTGATGGCGTCGTCCGTAGATCTGTTGGGACGGTATGCAAATTGAAGGGGGTCCAAGGTGTCAGGAAGGGAGGAGCAAATGTGGGTTCTGACTAACCGCTCGAAGCACTTCATGATGATGGAGGTCAGTGCTACAGGGCGGTAGTCATTCAGGCAGGTGATGGAAGGTTTCTTTGGTACGGGGACAATGGTTGTCTGTTTGAAGCAGGTGGGGACTGCAGACTGTTTCAGGGAGAGGTTGAATATAGAGGTAAATACCTCCGCTAGCTGGTCAGCGCACGCTCTGAGGACACGGCCTGGAATGCCATCTGGCCCTGGTGACTTCCGAGGGTTTACTCTTTTAAAAGCTCTCCTCACGTCAGCCATAGATAGGTACAGAGTGCAGTCATCCTGGTCCTCAGCTAGTTTTTCCGAAGGGATGGTGTTGCTCACCTCAAACCGTGCGTAAAAGGTGTTGAGCTCATCGGGAAGAGAGGCGGCGGGCTGGGCATCACTGCTATTTCTCCCTTTGTAGTCTGTGATGGAGCGCAGTCCACGCCACATGCGTCTGGGGTCGGAACTGTGGTAGTTGGACTCCAACTTGTCCCTGTAGGCTCTTTTTGCATCTCTGATGGTTTTCCGTAGGTCATATCTGGACTTCCTCAAGGCCTCCAGGTCCCCAGATCTATAGGCAGAAGACCGTGCTCTGAGTTTAGCACGGACATCACCATTAATCCAGGGCTTTTGGCTGGGGAAAGTCCTAACATTGACTCTCGGGACATCTATGCACTTGGAGATGTAGGCTGAGACAGAGTCTGTGTATTCATCAATGTCCCCATCAGCTGCAACACAGAACATCTGCCAGTCTGTGGTTTCAAAACAGTCCTGCAGAGTGGCAATGGATTTCTCACTCCAGCGTTGAACTGCTCGAAAAACCGGTTTTTCCTGTTTTAGACGTTGTCTGTAGGTTGGGAGGAGAAGAATGGAGGTGTGATCCGCCTTACCAAAGGCAGGGCGGGGGAGGGGTTTATAGCTGTCCCGTAGTTGAGAATAACAATGGTCAAGAGTCTGATCACCACGGGTAGGAAAGTTAATATGCTGTGTAAGCTAATGCGCGAATAGCTAATGTGAGTTAATGTGTTCTGTGTTGTTCACAAAATGAAGCATCGTCATCACATCCCAATGAGGGCCTCGGGGCCGGATGACCACCACGCTTACCTCGAAAGGCTCGGTGCAAGGCGTGTAGGTTTTGTTTTCTCCGTCTCGTTTTCTTTTGAAGCTGTGCAGCCACAGCACTGCAGGACCGAAAGAGCAGTTTGTGGTGAGTGAGTTCAGTCTAAACCATCTGGAATCTTCTACAGAAATCACTCCTTGTTATTATTTGCACCTCTTTTTTAAATAAAAGGACAGCTTACAGTCTGCCCTCCTTTATGAGTTTTGTTTTCAGACAGGTAAAGAGTTTGGATCTCAGCAGAGATAGTACCATGGTGGGGAATCTGTTCTCCAGCCACACAAGGGCAGTGGGGCGGGGGGGTCACATGTAGGACAGTCTGCCGTCCTATAGGCTCAGTCACACGGTGTCCCATTATTTGCATGTCAAATGTGTGCAGCCCAGTCACGTGTACCAGAACAGTTACTATATTATGAAAAAAAGGATCACAGCAAACAAATCGGTTTACCGTTCTCTCTGCATAGTGATGTCTTTTTTACATGGGCTTGTGATTATCAAAGCTGAGTGGGTGTAGGAGGAAGATGGTAGTATTTAAATATAGACTAAGATGTCCTATATCATGCAGACACAGATGGCAAATACAGGAATGAAGCTTGTCTTAAATACAGGAAATGAGCTTGTCTTAAATATGGGAAATGGGGCTTTCGTTCTGTCATAAGCCAGGTAATGGAAGCGGTAGTGAGCTAACCGCTACAGAGCTACATACTCAACAACAACCTGCTATCCTGTGTGCAGCTTGGATTCAGACCAGGGCACAGCACTGCAGAGCTTCTAAACTTTTAATTTAGCTTCTAATTGTGTGCCAGAGGTGGAATAACTCCCTGGACCAGGTAGAGGAAGTCTGTGTCATAGCCTTGGATATTTTTTAAATTTTATTTACCGACGTCTCTTACAACTGAGCCCTGTGTCAATACAAAGAAAGTATTACAATATAAAATATAGCTGTGAGCAGCGATTCCCGGGGTCCAAGCCGCATAAGCAGCAGTTGTCTAACACAGAGACTCTATGAAAGGGGATCACAACTTGAACTTAGAAAACTAATAGATGAGTATATAGATTCAAGAGTTCAGCCATCCCAACAACTCTTCCAAGTTTGCTGATTCTAGGCCATACCAGCTCACTTATTTTAGGTGAAAGGGTGGGTGTAAATAAATCGGAACAAAAACAGTTCAGCTACGCTGCTTGGACCCCTAATAAACCTAAGCCTATTACAAATGGATACGAATATACAGTCAAGCCGGAAAGTCTGCACACCCCTTTCACCTTCTCCGCATTTTATTACGTTACAGACATATTCTACAATAGATTTAGTTCATTTTTTGTCTCAAAATTCTAGCCCATAAGGACAAAGTGAAAACAGGTTTTTAGACATTTGTGCTAATTTATTAAAAATCTAAATGTAAAATATCATATGTTCCCAAGTGTGCACACCCTTGGATATGACACCCAAAAATGAGCTGAGGTGCATTTTGTTTCCACTGATACTGCTTGAGATGTTTCTTCAACTTAATTGGAGTCCACCTGTGATAAATTCAATTGGTTGGACATGATTGGGGATTGCCAACACCTGCCTATATAAGGTCCCACAGTTGACAGTGCATGTCAGAGCAAACTCCAAGCCATGGGGTCAAAGGAATTATCTGCAGACCTCAGAAACAGGATTGTGTCAAGGCATAGATCTGGAGAAGGGTACGGAAAAATCTCTGCAGCTTTACAGGTCCCAAAGAGCACAGTGGCCACCATCATTCGTAAATGGAAGAAGTTTGGAACCACCAGGAATCTTCCTAGACCTGGCCGTCCGGCCAAACTGAGCAATCGGGGAAGAAGGGCCTTGGCCAGGGAGGTGAGCAGGAACCCGAGGGTCACTCTGACAGAGCTCCAGCGTAGACTTGTGGAGATGGGAGAACCTTTCAGAAGATCAACCATCCAGGCAGCACTCCACCAATCAGGCCTTTATGGTAGTGTAGCCAGACGGAAGCCCCTCCTTAGTAAAAGGCACATCACAGCCCGCTTGGAGTTTGCCAAAAGGCACCGAGAGGACTCTCAAACCATGAGAACTCTCAAACCATGAGAATCAAGATTCTCTGGTCTGATGAAACCAAAATTGAACTTTTTGGCCTGAATACCAAGTGTCACATCTGGAGGAAACCAGGCACCGCTCATCACCTGGCTAATACCATCCCTACAGTGAAGCATGGCGGTGGCAGCATCATGATGTGGGGATGTTTTTCAGCAGCGGGAACGGGGCGACTAATCCTGATAGAGGGAAAGATAAATGCAGCTAAGTACACCGAGATCCTTGAAGAAAACCTGCTCCAGAGCGCTCTGGACCTCAGACTGGGGCGAAGGTTTACCTTCCAACATGACAACGACCTGAAGCACACAGCCAATAGAACAAAGGAGTGGCTTTGAAAGTACACTGTCTGTGAAAGTCTGTGCATGTCCTTGAGTGGCCCAGCCAGAGCCCAGACCTAAATCCAATTGAACATCTGTGGAAAGAGCTGAAAATGGCTGTGTACCGACGCTCCCCATCCAACCCGACGGAGCTTGCAAGGATATGCCAAAAGGAATGGGCAAAAATGTCCAGGAACAAGCCAAGCTCGTAGCTTCTTTCCCAAGACGCCTTGAAGCTGTAATCGCTGCCAAAGGTGCAGCAATCAAGTATTAGGCTAAGGGTGTGTACAGATGTAACCCCTAAATAACCTATTTTTGTCAGTAAAATAAAATTGCATATTTTCTAAAAACCTGTTTTCACTTCGTCATTATTGGCTATTGTGTGTAGATGTTTGAGGCAAAAAATGAACTCACTCTATTGTAGTATAAGTCTAACGTAATAAAACGTGGAGAAGGTGAAAGGGGTGTGCAGAATTTCTGGCTTGACTGTATGTGAATATGCACATACCATACACATGCACAGATAAAATATACACACCTATTACACATTCATACATTATTTCTCTCACCCACACACTAATGCACACATTTTCACCCATATACACACACACACCGGCATATAAAATTCACTTATAAAACCATCAAACCATCAATTAAAACAACCACATTCCTCTACGAGACGGTCCTGTAGAGAACTCCTGAAGAGACCTGTGGAAAACAGGGATTCCAGGTTCATCCTCTTTTGCAGGTCAATCCAAGAGTGGGAGGCATACAAACTAAATGCTGTTTTCCCCAATGCCGAGGAAGTGAATGGAGCCTCATGAACAAGGCTGTCATGGGACCGTGTCCTGTAACTGCCAACAATCCTATAACTATAATTATCAGAAATATAAGCCGGCAGTTTACAGAGAAGGGCCATATAAACAAAAAGGAACCAATGCTTTGTCATTCTATTTGCCAGTGACCTCCACCCTGTATTCTGATATAAGGTGCAACGGTGTGTTTGATACATACAGTGGGTTGAAAAAGTATTCAGACTTTAAAATTTCTTGCTCTGTACGAACATTTGATAAAACATTTTTTTTGCTGGTATACAACACAAACAACTGTACGATGTCAATGTGAAAAGTAAAATCTTCAATTTGTTCCAAATTATTTATAAATATAAAACCGAAAACAATCAATTCCTTCAGTATTCAGCCCCCTTGCTTCATTGTAGTTTAACAGCCATACAGGCAAAACTCTGCTCAAAATTTCACATCATAAAGTGCCCAGACATCATGTTTAGATTGTATTTAAGGACGTTGAACATTATTTTCTTTTAAAATGTGTGTTAATATTGTCTGTTTTGGTCACAAAGCAAAGACCAGGTCCCTTCAATACATACAGGTGCAGCTCAAATTAGAATATCGTGAAAAAGTTCAATATTTTTCGTCACTCATTTCAGAAAGTGAAACTCATATATTATATAGATTCATTACACATAGAGTGAAATATTTCAAGCCTTTATTTCTTGTAATTTTGATGATTATGGCTTACAGCTAATGAAAACCCAAATTCAGTGTCTCAGAAAATTAGAATATTGTGAAAAAGATAAATATTGGAAACTCATGGTGTCACACTCTAATCAGCTAATTAACTCAAAGCACCTGCAAAGGTTTCCTGAGTCTTTAAATGGTCTCTCAGTCTGGTTCAGTAGGCTACACAATCATGGGGAAGACTGCTGATTTGACAGATGTCCAGAAGACAGTCATTGACACCCTTCACAAGGAGGGTAAGCCACAAAAGGTCATTGCTAAAGAAGCTGGTTGTTCACAGAGTGCTGTATCCAAGCATATTCATAGAAAGTTGAGTGGAAGGAAAAAGTGTGGTAGGAAAAGGTGCACAAGCAACAGGGATAAGCGCAGCCTTGAGAGGATTGTCAAGCAAAATCCATTCAAGAATTTGGGGGAGCTTCACAAGGAGTGGACTGAGGCTGGAGTCAGTGCATCAAGAGCCACCACGCACAGACAAATCCAGGACATGGGCTACAAATGTCGCATTCCTCGTGTCAAGCCACTCCTGAACCAGAGACAACGTCAGAAGCATCTTACCTGGGCTAAGGAGAAAAAGAACTGGACTGTTGCTCAGTGGTCCAAAGTCCTCTTTTCAGATGAAAGTAAATTTTGCATTTCATTTGGAAATCAAGGTCCCAGAGTCTGGAGGAAGAGTGGAGAGGCACAGAATCCACGTTGCTTGAAGTCCAGTGTGAAGTTTCCACAGTCAGTGATGATTTGGGGTGCCATGTCATCTGCTGGTGTTGGTCCACTATGTTTTCTGAAGTCCACAGTCAACGCAGCCATCTACCAGGTAAGTTTAGAGCACTTCATGCTTCCTTCTTCTGACAAGCTTTATGGAGATGCTGATTTCATTTTCCAGCAGGACTTGGCACCTGCCCACACTGCCAAAAGTACCAAAAGCTGGTTCAATGACCATGGTATTACTGTGCTTGATTGGCCAGCAAACTCGCCTGACCTGAACCCCATAGAGAATCTATGGGGTATTGTCAAGAGGAAGATGAGACACCAGACCCAACAATGCAGACAACCTGAAGGCCGCTATCAAAGCAACCTGGGCTTCCATTACACCTCAGCAGTGCCACAGGCTGATCGCCTCCATGCCACGCCGCATTGATGCAGTAATTCATGCAAAAGGAGCCCCAACCAAGTATTGAGTGCATAGAAATGAACATACTTTTCAGAAGGCTGACATTTCTGTTTAAAATATCCTTTTTTATTGATCTTATGTAATATTAAAATTTTCTGAGACACTGAATTTGGGTTTTCATTAGCTGTAAGCCATAATCATCAAAATTACAAGAAATAAAGGCTTGAAATATTTCACCATGTGTAATGAATCTATATAATATATAGTTTTGACATGAGTGACAAAAAATATTGAACTTTTTCACAATATTCTAATTTACTTTCATCTGAAAAGAGGACTTTGGACCACTGAGCAACAGTCCAGTTCTTTTTCTCGTTAGCCCAGGTAAGACGCTTCTGACGTTGTCTCTGGTTCAAGAGTGGCTTGACACGAGGAATGCGGCATTTGTAGCCCATGTCCTGGATTCGTCTGTGCGTGGTGGCTCTTGATGCACTGACTCCAGCCTCAGTCCACTCCTTGTGAAGCTCCCCCAAATTTTTGAATGGATTTTGCTTGACAATCCTCTCAAGGCTGCGCTTATCCCTGTTGCTTGTGCACCTTTTCCTACCACACTTTTTCCTTCCACTCAACTTTCTATGAATATGCTTGGATACAGCACTCTGTGAACAACCAGCTTCTTTAGCAATGACCTTTTGTGGCTTACCCTTCTTGTGGAGGGTGTCAATGACTGTCTTCTGGACATCTGTCAAGTCAGCAGTCTTCCCCATGATTGTGCAGCCTACTGAACCAGACTGAGAGACCATTTAAAGGCTCAGGAAACCTTTGCAGGTGTTTTGAGTTAATTAGCTGATTAGAGTGTGACACCATGAGTTTCCAATATTGATCTTTTTCACAATATTCTAATTTTCTGAGACACTGAATTTGGGTTTTCATTAGCTGTAAGCCACAATCATCAAAATTACAAGAAATAAAGGCTTGAAATATTTCACTCTATGTGTAATGAATCTATATAATATATGAGTTTCACTTTCTGAAATGAGTGACAAAAAATATTGAACTTTTTCACAATATTCAAATTTTTTGAGCTGCACCTGTATATATATATATATATATATATATATATACAGAGAGAGAGAGAGAGAGAGAGAGCTTTGTACACACACAGAAGCTGAAATAACATGAAAAACTTGAGAAAATAAACTGTCCCTTTAAGATTTTTTAAGTTTCACATTTAGTGGCTCTTAGTTGTGACTCAGTTTCCCTTGGCTAACCGAGTGGCAGGTGTGCCAGTTCACTGGAACTTTATTTAGACAACTCTTCACAGAATAGTACTACAGTATATTTTACTGTGGAGGTCCAGTGACTGGCATAAATCCCATAAAGATGAGACCCTTTTGTATATTTGCAGTAGTTGGTAAGTGAATGTCTTTTATCCAGAAATATGACTACCTTTGAGATGTTTTTATATTTTTGAGAATTAAGAAGTATTTGGAGTATTTGTGGATACTGTTGCTACTTCTGCTAACAACAAGTTTGACTTTTAAAAAAGTTAATCTGCTTACCCTTTTTGTAACATGCAAAAAGTAAAGGTTTTCTTATACTTTTTGTAACATTTATTATTTAAGGCAGGTCAAAATACAGGGCATATTTATAATATTTAGTATTTTGTAGTAGGAGTAATAGTAGTTGTTATTATTGTTACTATTGTTATTATTATTAATATTAAGGTTTTCCCCCAGGTTTTGTCTTCATACAGCAGTCTTTAGAATCAGCTAAATGGACAGAAGTGCGTCTAGGAGACACCGTTATTCTGGGATGTAAAATTTCATTCAACACGGAGACCATCTGGATGCGGCAGAACATTGATCAGATCCCAACTGTAGTGTTGATTTGTGGTCCGAACTATCACGACGGAAAAGTCTTCAGCAAAAAAAACCTCAGCCCTAGATTCACTGCCGTGCCAAACGCAAAAGACCAAACGAACCAACTGCGGATTACAAATGTCACCGACACGGACCTGGCGTTGTACTACTGTGTCGGGAGAATACGGGGAATTCCGGAGTTTGGGATCGGCACCAGACTGCATCATGTTTTGGAAAATAAAACTTATGGTAAGAACTGCTTTCATCGTTCTTCTTACAGTTGGTGACAAGGCTGCAATAAGACAGTTGCTTCCAGCAACAGAAAAGCATAGTGTTCGCCACAGGTGTTAAACCTAGTACTGTAGCCACAACACGACTGCAACATAATATATTGCTCAGCCCTAATTCAAAGTGTAGCCTACAGATCATCATGAGTTGTTGATTTTATCAGTGATATTGTGTTCTAACATAGCAATTTTATCAAAATTAAAATGAATTACTTTGCAATTCATGATAGATTTGCCAGCTATAATATATTAAGTGTATAGTTTTATAAAGATGAGCTGTCAGGCAAGGGTTTATGGGATGGCTAATCTGTAGAACATGATGAAGTACAGCTATATGCTCAAAGGCAATTCAGAGCCTGGTGGAAAAGTAACGTTAACTCAGCGCAGGCGCATGAAGACCCGATCCCCCCTTGCACTCGAAGAAGCAATTTTTTTTTGTTGCACAAGTCAGGACTTGCTGCTGGATCTTTAAATTGCCATTTTGCCATCGCTGGTGTATTCTCTGCATTAGGACCCAGGGGACTAGTTACACTACTGGTCTCCATCATGGTACATTACACTCTTACCCAAGGGACGTATGTGTGTTTATGGAGCATTTTAATTGCTCAGCCTCTATTGTTACTGTTCATCACTGAAGATTGACATGCTATAAACAGGACAAACCAGAAGAAGTGGTTTTTATTTCTGCTTGTGTTACTTGTGAAGTCTAAACTAAAAAACTTTAAAAACGGAAATTACTCACACTTATGTGGGTGTTTCACACATGCAGTTATTGACAGATGAAAACTGTCACTTTGTTTTGCAGACTTCATGAAATGTGTGTTTAATGTTTGGGTAAGCTCATGAAGAATTACATATATGTACATACCATATACAGAGGAAAAAATTCTGGAGGGAGGGAGGATGAGGGAGAGAGAGTAGAGAGAGAGAGAGAATCATGTCACACTACAGTAGCTACTGTATTATTTAAATGAAAAAAAAACGACTGGGACTTGTGTTGCAAAGGGGTTATTGCTATTACAGTAAATGTGGTCTGAAAATGGCACAATGGGAGGTGTAGATGTGATATTGGTAAAGATTAAAACGCGTTTTACCTCCTCACTCTCTCGTCCTGCCACTCCCGTGGCTCTAGATTCAAGTTCCCTCTTCAACTCGCCCTCGTTCTACACCTTATACGCCTCCCTGCTTGGTCTTGGGCAGCTGGGCATGATCTGCGTGGTTATTACTGTTCATCTGTGGAGCATTAGACCATCGAACCCCAAACGCAGGCAAACACTGACCAACTGACAGAACTGCAGGTCAAAAGACACTGTGCTGTACATTTTTCTAAGTACGATGTTGCATCCTATACTGTATATGTGCAGTTTATATGACATGGAATTAATTTATGTGCTGTACATATAATGAATATTGGATTAAAGCCATAAAAATAAATATATGACTCTTAGTTATAGAATGGGGGAATATGTTGTTCAATGTGTGTGTGTGTGTGTGGGGGGGGGGCACTTACATATACACTGTATATGGGAAGTACTGGCCATTGTGTTAAATCTGGTCAAAATGTTCAACCAAATTAAATCTATTTTTGGAACATGATGAAATCATGTGTGCTCCAAACAAAAAATCTATTTTTAAACTCATATGTTCACCAGTGATCTGTAAAATGTCTCGGAAGGAAACAGGAATAAGTATGTAGCCTACTATTCAATGAGTACTGCACCTTGCTGAACTGCACAACAACAGTGTACTTACCTGCAACCTTTTGGTTATAAGGCCGCACGTGCTGGGGAAAATTCCAGCTAAAACCAGCTGGGATTCTAAGCTGGTTTTAGCTGGTCTGTGGCTGGTCAAAGGCTAAACTGGTAGAGGAAGGTTGTGGCCAAGATGGTGGACTACAGGCTGATCAGCTGGTGAACAGTTTTGGCTGTTCTAAGCTGGAATTTTCAGCAGGGAGGCTCTTTATCCACACCAACAACAATACCACCGACTTGATTTATTTTGTTGTAAATTGTTATTGATTTTTTTTTGTTGTTGCATTGATATTTTGTTATTCTGCTAAATTGTAGATCTTGCTATTGTGGAATCCTCTTGTATTTCCCCTCACAGGTTTGACTCGTTTACAGTCGATCCTAGGTTTTCACATTTGTGGTCTGGAGTATTTACCTCCCACTTCTAGGGTTGTTGCTCTCAATCCTGATTTATGCACTTGTCTGCTCGCTGTAAGTCGCTCTGGATATGAGCATCTGACTCTGCCAAATGCTTTTAATGCAATGTAATTTTGTTGTAGCCTACGTTACCCAGGGTTACTGACATTGCTTGAAAAAGTTGTGTAACAAGTTTAGCTACATTACAAAGGGGTGTACACGTGTACCATATGATTCCAGTGTACAGCCATCTGGCTTTACACCCCAGTTCAAAAGGGTTTTCCTCAATACAGTCCATAAAAATGTGCTCTTGCTTGAAAAAACGCTTAATTCACGGCCCAAAACTTTCTGCAGCTGAATAGAGATAAAACCGAGGTTTTAATTACTGGCTCTCAGCCTGAGTCTGAATTTACATCCCATAATCTCTGACTGAATGTGAAGCCTGCCGCGCAGAACCTTGAGGTTATTTTTTATTCTCACCTACATTTTGAGCCCCGTATTAAAAAGGCAGTGCACTGTTGTATCAACTCAGGTGATGGTAAGATTAGGTCATGTTTTATCTTATTCTGACACTGTGAAAGTAATTCATGCTTTGATCTCGTCTCGATTAGATTACGGCAATTCTTTAAACGCCTGTTTAAAAAGTCGTCTGGACTCTGGGCTTCAGCTTGTTCAGAATTCAACAGCAATTTTATCAGAGCATTAAAAGGACACGCATCACACCAATCCTAGCTGCACTCCACTTGCTTCCTGTTATTTTTATAACTGATCATTTTAAATAATAAATAATTAATTTTAAAATGATATTAATCACTGCTAATCAAGCGCTGCACGGCTTGTCCGTCCCCTACCCATAGCAAGAGTGCCCTTACTGCCCTATCGTTCTGGGAGAGTGCTCCAGTCCTCACAGATCTCCTTACTGTCCCGTGCTCCCGACTAAAACCTAAAGGTGATATTTAGGCTACAGTGTCCTAAGTAATTACAGGCCTATATCCAACTTACCTTTCATGAGCAAGATACTTGAAAAAGTAGTTTTTAATCAACTAAACAACTTTTTACATGATAATGGTACTCTAGAGAAGTTCCAGTCTGGTTTTAGATCCAGTCACAGTACAGAGACTGCTCTAATCAAAATAGTTAATGACCTTAGACTTAATGCTGATGCAAACAAGGTCTCAGTTCTTATTCTTTTAGATTTAAGTGCCGCATTTGATACAATTGACCACAGCATTCTAATCAATCATCTTGAAAACTGGGTTGGTCTCTCTGAATGTACTCTTAATTGGTTCAGAACATATATTACTGGAAGACAATTTTATGTTAGTCTCGGAGATTATATGTCACAGAAATATGACGCATCTTTTGGTATTGCACAAGGAAGCTGTCTTGGTCCCCTTCTTTTTTCATTGTACATGCTACCACTAGGTAATATCATCAGAGAACACAATGCTAATTTTCATAGCTATGCTGATGATACGCAATTATATATTTCTGTTGAGCCAAATGACATAGATGCCTTATGCTCCCTGACTACCTGTCTGTCTGCAGTAGAACAATGGATGAGTAATAATTTTTTAAAACTAAATGAGGATAAGACAGAAATACTCTTAGTTGGCCCCAAAGCTAAAAGGGATGCACTTTTGAATATGTTAGGAAATTTGGCTCATCGGAATAGATCGGAAGTAACAAGCTTAGGTGTAATATTAGACTCCGACTTAAGTTTTAAAACACACATAAATAAAGTGACCAAGACAGCATTCTTCCATTTAAGAAATATTGCCAAAGTCCGGCCGTTTTTAACACAGCAGGATGCTGAGAAGTTAATTCATGCATTTATTTCAAGTAGACTGGACTATTGTAATGCTCTTTTAACTGGTGTTCCAAAAAAGTCCATCGAGAAATTACAGCTAATTCAGAACTCTGCTGCTAGACTTTTAACAAAAACAAGGAAGAGAGAGCATATTACTCCTGTTTTAGCTGCACTGCACTGGCTCCCTGTATCTTTTAGAATTGATTTTAAAGTCCTTTTATTTGTATACAAAGCTCTCAATGGTTTAGCACCCTCGTACATTTCAGACTTCCTGTCTTTTTATGTGCCAACTCGAGTTCTCAGATCCGCCACAGCCGGCCTATTAAACTTACCTGTGGTAAATCGCAAAAAAAGCGGTGAGAGTGCTTTCTGCTATTATGCCCCGAAACTCTGGAACACTCTCCCGCAGGACCTTAGAACAGCAGACTCAGTTGGCACTTTTAAAAAGCAGCTCAAAACATACCTTTTTAAACTAGCTTTTGATTGATTTATTTGTCTTATATTAGCTCTTTTAAACTAGCTTTTAATTGATTTATTTGTTTTATCCTCTTATTTTACTATTTATCATTTTGTTTCCTATTTTTTATGTTCCCTTAATATTTTATTACTACCCTTATAATTTTTATTGTCTTATTTGTCCTTTTACCTGTTTCTATTGAATTTTAACTCAACATTTTTACTGTTTTAAATTTTCTTATGCCTTACTTTTATTCTTTTATTTTTATGTGTCATTTTGTGTGAAGCGCTTTGAGCTGCATTCTTTGTATGAAAGGTGCTATACAAATAAAGTTATTATTATTATTATTATAGATTAGCCTTTTGTTGAATCATTAATTTTATGTTTTCACTAGTCTTATTTTATTGTGTATTTTAAGATTTTCTGATACCTTCATGTGTAATTTTGTCCTGTTTTTTTTGTCTGTTTTGGAAAGCACTGTGAGACATCTTATGAAAAGCGATAGGTTCTATAAATAGGCTAAAGTGTTTTTTTTCTAAAGTTATTTTTATGTATTATAACTAATTTTGACCAAAATGTGACAGAGAACCCTGTATTTCAATGTCACATCACGATTTCCAGTTAGCTGGAATTTTACTGGAGTTGGCCTGTATGTAGCTACTCATAGCTAGGGAAATAACAGGTTCCTTATCCAGGAGATCAGCTCGACTGAAAATTTTATGTTATCCACGGTTATCATATGCCATATGCAAGTCATATAGCTAAACTATACTGGATACTTGGCAGGACCCCAACGATCACCGTCAAGTATTTTAAAAAATGTTTTCTTGCAGCTAAATGAATACAAATAAAAATGTATCCCCGATATATCACTGACTATTGCATGCTTTGACCCATCAAACACACAGTGGTCACATATATTTTCCCCAAATGTATGTCATATCATGCTGGAGTCAAGAGAGTGTTCTATTTCCTGGCACGGCTACTTTTCCAATTGCCGTGAAATGCACCCCCTCCTAACTTTGGCTAGGAAGATCCATGAAACTCACAATGGTGATGTTGGGGTCACCAGAAATATAATTACATAAATATAAGGCCACCTAACTTTGGCTAAGAAGGTACCACATACATGAAACTCACAGTGGTAATTCATTTTGGCTCCATATGAATGCCCTAAAATGCATTTAATGCTGGGGTCACCAGAAACATAATTACAAGGGGGTGCATATTCAGGCAGGGCTGGTTTTCTGCTTGCCGTGAAATGCACCCCCACCTAACTTTGGCTAGGAAGATCTCACTTCCATGAAAGTCACAATGGTAACTCATTTTGGCTCCATATGTATGCCCTAAAAAGCATTTGATGCTGGGGTCACCAGAAACATAATTACAAGGGTGTGCATATTCCGGCAGGGCTTGTTTTCTGCTTGCCATGAAATGCACCCCCACCTATCTTTGGCTATGAAGGTTTCACATTCATGAAACTCACAGTGGTAACTCATTTTAGCTCCATATGTATGCCCTAAAAAGCATTTGTTGTTGGGTTCACTACATAATTCTAAGGGAGTAATATTCCGGCAGGGCTGGATTTCTGCTTGCCGTGAAATGCACCCCCCTTCCTATCTTTGCATGAGTTTCACATCTATGAACCTCATGCAATTAAACATATTGTCCTCACCTGTACACTACAATAATTTTATGCTAAGGTCAACAGAAACATAATTACTGGCGGGTTGTAAATTTCCATTTGACGTAACATGCACCGCTTCCTAACTTTTGCAAAGAAGGCATCTCATCCATGACAGTCACACAGATGAAACATAGTGGCCCCAACTGTACATTGCAAAAAGCATTTTATGCTAAGGTCAACAATAACATTATTATCGGGGTGCAAATTCTTTCTTTGAAATGCACCACCTCCTGACATTGGCTTGGAAACTGATTTTGTGGAATTTTATTATTGCTGAACAAAGTAAAACATAATAAACACACAAATTTAAAATTATTCACTGCACTTGCATTGTGAATAATTTATTTAAATGTATTATTTAATAGATTTTTGTTAAATTCCAAATTTTGGTAAAACATGTTCAAAACGACTTCAAGTAGGCTACCATTACTGAGTGGGAAAGCGACGACGAGCTTTACGTTATTTCCCTCAACAATTTTTGCTGCTGACGTTTGAGGATCGGAAAGGAGTAGCCTATAAAACCCAAATTAAGGTAAGTTTTTGTCATTTATTTGTATCACTATGCATTTGAGACCTGGAATTTAAGTACATGTCTACGTTGAAAAGTTATTTCCAATATTTCGATTTATAGCTACATTTCTAAGAGAAAAACATCTTTCCAACTATCTTATCCTGCAGAACATGGATCCTTCTTTGTACAAGGACATCTTGTACTACAAAATCAAGGGTGAATACTCAGCGAACTTCTAAAAATGTCAAAAATATAATTTGCCGAAAAGCGTCCAAATATGATTTAGAAGGTAAGTGGCATTTTCTGGAACTTTTGATAGAAGTTGACAGATAGAATTTATATTTCTGACATGCGTTATAATTTATTGTTCACTTCATTAAGCTAGCCTTTACACAATATGATGCCTCCGATAATTTACTGTGTTTATTTAATTAACCTTTATTTAATTAACCTATTTATCCAGGATAGACCTCTTGAGATTAAAAATCTCATTTCCAAGAGTGTCTTGACCAGACGTAGGATGTAGTCTATGTGTGTATGTCAGATAGATAGATTGTGGTACCCTAATCTATTATATGCAAATTCTCGTTTTTCATATAACTAACTACCTTACCCTACCATGTTTCAATGGGAGTAATAATCGGACATTACAATTTCTGAATTATTACCATAGCAAGGGTAAGACACATGGTATGCACACAAAAAACGCTTCAAAAAACAAAACACTTTTCTTTGCTAAGGACGTTCACAAATTATTCAAATTACACCCGTCAAATGATCGATTCGGAAGATATAGCTAAATTACATGTTTGTGTATTTGTGTCTGCCTCTTCTCTACAGTGAATCACCTGAAAAATAGCCTTATACAATGTTTCTTTATTTTAACACAACAAGTGAATTGAATAACAAATAATGAAGAGTCCATATCTTAAATAAACTGTAGGTGTCCTCAACTTCTTTATTGTGTTTATTGTGTTTTTGTCACTCCCCATATGCAAAATGTCTGTACAAATCATATATGATCATCCTTGCAAAGTTTTATAAAAATCATATATGTTGATTAGTATTCTATTATATATTTGTATACAATTCTTATACAATCTTTAAATGTTTTTATAGGGAGTACCTTGTATGTTAGGGAAGTATTTAATTTTAATATGAAATGTATATGCTAGTTCTCCACCACGTATTTATTTTATAAGTTTTGTAAATGGAATATATGATTTCTATAGGATTTTTACAAACCTTTTGCATATGGGTCAGGAGCTCATACAACCACTTTTATAGACTTTAATTATACATGCAGGTAAATACAGGTATTTTCCATTTATGATTCCACTTATGAGCTTTCATTTTGTCATTATCTCTTCATTCCCATATCAAAGTTTTGTTATCATTTAAATGATTAGTTTCTTTGCTTTATTATGAATATTTTATGTTGTAGAAATGTTTGCTCTGTCCATTTTACTTGCTCCAGGTAACTCTTTACTCTCTTTTGACTGGGTGCAATATTTTCCATATGTTTTTAAAACTGCATCCAATGTGTAATGGTCAATCAATTTGGGCCACTCCAAAAAGAGAACGTCTCTTTCTCTTGCTTGAGGTTTCTCAAGCTAACCCAACTGTGACATACTTAAAAATGTGTTTGCTTGAGTTAATTTGTCTAATTTATTTACTAGGAGGAGAGTTGTAACGTTCCGCTCCCTTCCTGTCCGTTCTCCATGTTTTTCCCTTTCCTCCCGTGTCATGTCGGATTCCCTGTGTCCGTGTTTTCCCCGTCGCTACAGGCTGGGCGTGCCCCTTCTGTCTGTTTCTCTCTGTTCCCCCACTTCAGGTTCAGCCTATCTCCTTTCCCCCTTTTTGCATGCATTCCGCACCAGTCAATTAGTCAGTCACTCTTGGTTACATTCCTCACGCTTTCGTTATTGTTTTCAATTTCACTCCCTTACTTAAACCTCCCGCTGGCTGCTATTCGGCGCCAGTTCGTTAACGTACTTCGTGTGTATCCTGGTCCCCTGTTTGTGTTGCGGTGCCCCTGCTCCCAGTTAACGTTGCCTGCGCAGTGGGGTGATCTGCCTCCAGCCCAGTTCCGGTTCGGAACTCACCTCCCGTATCAAGTCCAGTTCCGGTTCGGAACAACCCTTCGTTCCCGTGATCCAGTTCCTGTTGGACCTCCCGGTCCAAATCCAGTCCAGTTCCGGTTCGGGACTCACCTCCCGTATCAAGTCCAGTTCCGGTTCAGAACAACCCTTCGTTCCCGTGATCCAGTTCCTGTTGGACCTCCCGGTCCAGATCCAGTCCAGTTCCGGTTCGGAACTCACGTCCCGTATCAAGTCCAGTTCCGGTTCGGAATAATCCTTCGTTCCCGTGATCCAGTTCCTGTTGGACCTCCCGGTCCAGATCCAGTCCAGTTCCGGTTCGGAACTCACGTCCCGTATCAAGTCCAGTTCCGGTTCGGAATAACCCTTCGTTCCCGTGATCCAGTTCCTGTTGGACCTCCCGGTCCAGATCCAGTCCAGTTCCGGTACGGAACTCACCTCCTGTATCAAGTCCAGTTCCGGTTCGGAACAACCCTTCGTTCCCGTGATCCAGTTCCTGTTGGACCTCCCGGTCCAGATCCAGTCCAGTTCCGGTTCGGAACTCACCTCCCGTATCAAGTCCAGTTCCGGTTCGGAACAACCCTTCGTTCCCGTGATCCAGTTCCTGTTGGACCTCCCGGTCCAAATCCAGTCCAGTTCCGGTTCGGGACTCACCTCCCGTATCAAGTCCAGTTCCGGTTCAGAACAACCCTTCGTTCCCGTGATCCGGTTCCAGTGTGGACCTCCCGGTCCAGTAAAAGTCCAGCTCCGGCTTGGAGCAGTTTGCTTTGCCGGAGGACGTCCGCAAGTCTCTTTACTATTGTGTTAAACTTGTGTTCAGCTTGGGACTACCCCAAAGCTCCTAATAAATCCTCAGTTCTGTTCACCTGTCTCTTGGTCGTTGCATTTGGGTTCAGCCCGTGTTTGGTTCGTGACAGAACGAACTGGCCAAAAAACATGGACCCAGCCGACCTCGAGCAGGTTCGCCACGCCTTCCGCTGCCAATCCGCGGTCAGCGACCAACATGGCCACCGGATGGACGACATGTTGGAGGTACTGAAGGGGCTTACGGAGCAGGTTGCTCAGCTATCGCATCACCTGCCTCTCCTTCGGATCCCTGGGGGTCCGACCCCTCCAACACCCGAACTGCCTCCCGAAGTTCCGGTTCAGCCACCAGTCCCGCCCCGTTTCCTGCCTCCTATCAAGGAGCGGGACCAGCTAAGTTCCTGTCCTGAGCGGCCAAGCCCGCTACCTCCTGTCCTGAGCGATGCAGCCGTCGCCGCCGGCCCCCTGAGCGATGCAGCCGTCGCCGCCGGCCCCCTGAGCGATGCAGCCGTCGCCGCCGGCCCCCTGAGCGATGCAGCCGTCGCCGCCGGCCCCCTGAGCGATGCAGCCGTCGCCGCCGGCCCCCTGAGCGATGCAGCCGTCGCCGCCGGCCCCCTGAGCGATGCAGCCGTCGCCGGCCCGCTAGCCTTCGCCGTAAGGGCCGGGGCTTCCAATACCTGGTCTACTGGGAGGGTTATGGCCCGGAGGAGCGGTCCTGGCTCCACAAGAGCCTTATTCTGGACCACTCTCTCATCTCCGACTTTCACAACCAGTTCCCGGACAAGACTAGGCCTCCAGATACGCCAGGTGGCGTTCTTTGAGGGGGGGGGTACTGTAACGTTCCGCTCCCTTCCTGTCCGTTCTCCATGTTTTTCCCTTTCCTCCCGTGTCATGTCGGATTCCCTGTGTCCGTGTTTTCCCCGTCGCTACAGGCTGGGCGTGCCCCTTCTGTCTGTTTCTCTCTGTTCCCCCACTTCAGGTTCAGCCTATCTCCTTTCCCCCTTTTTGCATGCATTCCGCACCAGTCAATTAGTCAATCACTCTTGGTTACATTCCTCACGCTTTCGTTATTGTTTTCAATTTCACTCCCTTACTTAAACCTCCCGCTGGCTGCTATTCGGCGCCAGTTCGTTAACGTACTTCGTGTGTATCCTGGTCCCCTGTTTGTGTTGCGGTGCCCCTGCTCCCAGTTAACGTTGCCTGCGCAGTGGGGTGATCTGCCTCCAGCCCAGTTCCGGTTCGGAACTCACCTCCTGTATCAAGTCCAGTTCCGGTTCGGAACAACCCTTCGTTCCCGTGATCCAGTTCCTGTTGGACCTCCCGGTCCAAATCCAGTCCAGTTCCGGTTCGGGACTCACCTCCCGTATCAAGTCCAGTTCCGGTTCAGAACAACCCTTCGTTCCCGTGATCCAGTTCCTGTTGGACCTCCCGGTCCAGATCCAGTCCAGTTCCGGTTCGGAACTCACGTCCCGTATCAAGTCCAGTTCCGGTTCGGAATAATCCTTCGTTCCCGTGATCCAGTTCCTGTTGGACCTCCCGGTCCAGATCCAGTCCAGTTCCGGTTCGGAACTCACGTCCCGTATCAAGTCCAGTTCCGGTTCGGAATAACCCTTCGTTCCCGTGATCCAGTTCCTGTTGGACCTCCCGGTCCAGATCCAGTCCAGTTCCGGTACGGAACTCACCTCCTGTATCAAGTCCAGTTCCGGTTCGGAACAACCCTTCGTTCCCGTGATCCAGTTCCTGTTGGACCTCCCGGTCCAGATCCAGTCCAGTTCCGGTTCGGAACTCACCTCCCGTATCAAGTCCAGTTCCGGTTCGGAACAACCCTTCGTTCCCGTGATCCAGTTCCTGTTGGACCTCCCGGTCCAAATCCAGTCCAGTTCCGGTTCGGGACTCACCTCCCGTATCAAGTCCAGTTCCGGTTCAGAACAACCCTTCGTTCCCGTGATCCGGTTCCAGTGTGGACCTCCCGGTCCAGTAAAAGTCCAGCTCCGGCTTGGAGCAGTTTGCTTTGCCGGAGGACGTCCGCAAGTCTCTTTACTATTGTGTTAAACTTGTGTTCAGCTTGGGACTACCCCAAAGCTCCTAATAAATCCTCAGTTCTGTTCACCTGTCTCTTGGTCGTTGCATTTGGGTTCAGCCCGTGTTTGGTTCGTGACAAGAGTTGCATTATTACAAAGGACCTGCCAGGGCTATCAAAACAAAAGTGGTTTGCGGTGCCGGAGAGGCAAATGCAGTCTTTGTAGACATCCATGCCAGCTCTACGGGGGCCCACTGTGGCCAACAAAAAAACCAAACATGCAATATCTAAAAGATTCTTCTGGCCTGGAATGTCTGCAGATATTGATAAATGGGTGAGCAATCATCACAACAGCTCTTGAAATTTAGGTTGTAGCTTCAGTACACTTCAGGTCATCTGCATTGTTGGGTCTGGTGTCTCATCTTCCTCTTGACAATACCCCATAGATTCTCTATGGGGTTCAGGTCAGGCGAGTTTGCTGGCTAATCAAGCACAGTAATACCATGGTCATTGAACCAGCTTTTGGTACTTTTGGCAGTGTGGGCAGGTGCCAAGTCCTGCTGGAAAATGAAATCAGCATCTCCATAAAGCTTGTCAGCAGAAGGAAGCATGAAGTGCTCTAAAATTTCCTGGTAGATGGCTGCGTTGACTGTGGACTTCAGAAAACACAGTGGACCAACACCAGCAGATGACATATCATCACTGACTGTGGAAACTTCACACTGGACTTCAAGCAACGTGGATTCTATGCCTTTCCACTCTTCCTCCAGACTCTGGGACCTTGATTTCCAAATGAAATGCAAAATTTACTTTCATCTGAAAAGAGGACTTTGGACCACTGAGCAACAGTCCAGTTCTTTTTCTTCTTAGCCCAGGTAAGACGCTTCTGACGTTGTCTCTGGTTCAGGAGTGGCTTGACACGAGGAATGCAACATTTGTAGCCCATGTCCTGGATTCGTCTGTGCGTGGTGGCTCTTGATGCACTGACTCCAGCCTCAGTCCACTCCTTGTGAAGCTCCCCTAAATTCTTGAATGGATTTTGCTTGACAATCCTCTCAAGGCTGCGGTTATCCCTGTTGCTTGTGCACCTTTTCCTACCACACTTTTTCCTTCCACTCAACTTTCTATGAATATGCTTGGATACAGCACTCTGTGAACAACCAGCTTCTTTAGCAATGACCTTTTGTGGCTTACCCTCCTTGTGGAGGGTGTCAATGACTGTCTTCTGGACATCTGTCAAGTCAGCAGTCTTCCCCATGATTGTGTAGCCTACTGAACCAGACTGAGAGACCATTTAAAGGCTCAGGAAACCATTGCAGGTGTTTTGAGTTAATTAGCTGATTAGAGTGTGACACCATGAGTTTCCAATATTAAACTTTTTCACAATATTCTAATTTTCTGAGACACTGAATTTGGGTTTTCATTAGCTGTAAGCCATAATCATCAAAATTACAAGAAATAAAGGCTTGCAATATTTCACTCTATGTGTAATGAATCAATATAATATATGAGTTTCACTTTCTCAAATGAGTGACAAAACATATTGAACTTTTTCATGATATTCTAATTTTATGAGCTGCACCTGTATAACTCTTTCACCTTACCAATAAAAATATTTATCAAACCCATATTTAAATATCTAGAAACAAACAATAATTTAATGTATTTTACATTAACAGATCAACAAGAGGGTGTGTGCCAAACTCAACATAAAAAGGAGTTTGTGTTCACCCTACCATCTTCAAACCAATGGTTTGGTGGAGAGGATGAATGGGACGATAATGGGGAAAATGTTGCTTAGTTGTTCCGTAAATTATTCAGTATATACTCATGCATAAACTGTCTTAAACTGGTAACCTACAATTAACATACAATGTTGGTAAGAAATACAGTTTTTTATGAAATAGCAAATATGAATATATGAATTATTAAGTATTTAAATGTGTTTACTTTTTCAGAGCTAAACTGTGCAAACTGGTGGGACAAAAGACAGAGACATGGGATGAATACCTGGACGCTGTAATGTTTGGACTGCGCACCAAAAAACAGATAACAACAAAATTCTCCCCGTACTACCTAATGTTTGGTAGAGAGGCCCGGTATCCTTCAGAAGTTCCAGAGCACTACATGGTTGGTGAACAATTCCTGATATGTTCCAAATGGAATTTCAGTTCTGTCAGTGCAATGCTTTACTGTATTTAATACATTTAGTACAAACCCCAATTCCAAAAAAGTTGGGACAGGGGCAAAAAAAAAAGACTGGGAAGTTCAACAAAAAAGGTTAAACAGGTAAACAGGTGATGCTATCATGACTGGGTATAAAATGATATCAAAATACTCTTGATCCCTTTAAATGATCCATCTATATCTACTTTGAGGCTTGTTTGATATCGCAGACCCTGGATGACTTACATCCATTTAGCCAACCATGGGTTCCAGACTATTCTTTTGTCATTTACAGTTTAATCTAGTCCTACCCCCCAATTCACATAGGGATCCATTCAAATTTAGAGCGGTTATAGTATTGAGTATTGAAGGGATCAAGAGTTTTTTAATATCCTTTTATACCCAGTCATGATAGCATCACATGTTTACCTGTCAAATGTTCCAAACAGGTTTTTTTTTTTACTTTCCAGTATTTTTTTGCCCCTGTCCCAACTTGTTTGGAACGTGTTGCAAGCATAAAATTCTGAATTGGCATATATTCACAAAAATCAATAAAGTTGATAAGATAAAACATTCAATATATTTTCTTTGTACTGTTTTCAGTTAAATATATGTAAAAGAGAATTTACAAATCACTGTTCTCTGCTTTTTTTGTGCATTTTACATACTGTCCCAATGTTTTTGTAATTGGGGTTTGTACGTAAGGAAGTATTTAATGCTTCTAAAGTTAGTGATGGTTGTTTAATTGTATTAAAAGACCTGTTTTTTGTTGTCACAGGTAGACAACAGTGTTGAGGCAGTTGTTGGGGAAGAAAGCGTGTCGGGGGACATTGAGCGCCTGGATCAAATTAAGGCGGTTGTTCAGGACAATGTCAGGAAGGTACAGGAAAGCACCCAACAGAGTTTGAAGTCAGGTGCTCTCAAACCTTTCTTTTAATAACATTTATTAAGCATTTGGGCACTGAAGACACCAGTCGGTTAAGTTTAGCAAGCGGAATTTTCCCCCATTCTTCCATGATGCAGGTCTTCAGCTGCGCAATTGTACGGGGCCTTCATTGCCATATTTTGCGCTTCATAATGCGCCACACATTCTCAATCGGAGACAGGCCAGGACTGCAGGCAGGCCAATCTAGCACCCGCACTCTGCTTACGCAACCATGCACTTGTAATCCGGGCAGAATGTGGTTTGGCGTTGTCCTGCTGGAAAATGCAGGGACGTCCCTGGAAAAGACGACGTCTGGATGGCAGCATATGTTGCTCCAAAATTTGTACATATCTTTCTGCATTAATGGTGCCCTCACAGGCTTTTGGACCTGACGCTGATAACGGCTTGGATGGTCCTTTTCCTGACTGTAATTCCAGTGAGCTTGCCAAATCTTGAAAGTACAAATGTGAAATGTGTGTACAATATTAGTAATTTTACTTTGAGCAGGATCGGTGGCAGAAAATGAGTGACAATGGTAACGAATACTTTTTTGTGTTAACAGACGATCTAATGGCCCTGTCACACTATTGCGTATGAGAGAAACGTATGAGTTGCGTATGTAAATTCATAAAATTATTTTCATATGCACAAAAAGCCCTTGAAAATAATGTATGCCTAGCGTATGCTTAGCGTATAAACCATACGTCCAAATACGCACAAAATTTTTAAGCATGCTTAAAAAACCTTTTGTGCCTCGCCGTATGCCAGCGTATGCCACCGTATGCGACCGTGCTTGAAACGTATACAACCTATGCCTAACGTACCCCTAGCGTATGTCAGCGTATGTCAGCGTATATCAGCGTATGAGTGATATTTTTCATATGCTGGCATACGCTAGTACGATACGCAATAGTGTGACAGGGCCATAAGCAACCTCTGTCACTATTGTGGGTTTGAGGAAAATGAAGACACAGAATGGATCATTTCTAGAACTACATTGCCATATAGAACAAATATATAAAATATATATTTTGCAGCTTGCAGTTTTTATTATTATTATTGTGATTGATATTATTATTATTATTATAACAATGTTGTATTTTATTATTACTGGTACTAGTAGAATTAGTTTGAACTTTTCAATTGGTGTTACTCAAGTTGTTTAATAAAATAATATTTTTTCAGGTTTGCTGTGAAATCTGTGGGAGGTGGTTCCACTATGAATGTGTTCAGAGGCCTCTGCTGGATGAGGACTACTTCTGTCCTGCATGTATATAGTCGCTCAGTCACTTTATTTAAAAAATAGATTCATTTTTGTTTTTATTTATTTTTATGAACAGCTTATTTTGGTTTATTGTTTTCATATTGTATATTTAATTTCTACAAGCCAAAATGGCTTTGTGACAATCTCGTCACCTTAATTTTATTTAATATTTATTATAGATTTTACATGTCTATTATTGTGTCTATTAAAAAAAAAATATATATTTATAACATTTTATTATTTTGCATTGAAAACCTGCTCATTTCAGTGTACTTTTAATTTAAATAATTTGCAAAGTAAAGCTTTAGTGTTCAAAATGGCCTCCTTACTTTCTTTAACTTATATATGAGTGAGTTTGGAGGGTGGATATCACAAGCTCCTAAGTGGGGCCAATGTGTATTACCAGTGAGAGGTGCATGGATGCACCTTCTTAGCCAAAGTTAGTGCTTTTCAGGTGAAAGGGGTTCATTTCAGGTGAAATGGAAAAACAGCCCTGCTGGACTTTGCACCCTTGTATAATTCTGTTCAGCTGAGCATAAAACGCTAGTTTCAGTGTACAGGTGGGGACAATGTGTTTCGCGGGCATGTGTTTCATGGATGTGAGAACTTCTTTTTTTTAATTTTTTAAAATTTGTTTCTGATTTTTCCCTTTTTCTCCCAATTTAGTAGCCAATTGAACCCCTATTCTAATTCAATTCCCCCCCATGTAGCAACCGCTAGAGAACCACCACTACACAACCCCGTCAATCGGTACTAGTAGTAGGAAGGAGGGCGCCACGTCCTCTACAGGGCGCGGCTCCTCGAGCTCCTGACCGTGACTCCAACTCGCCCTGGGTCGTCCGTGCGCAGCGATTCTCTCCGAGCCCCTCCCCCCACCCGGAAGCGGCCGCCAATTGCCACTTCCACAGGGCGCCGGCCACGCTCGGATATGGCAGGACCGGGGCGCGAACCCCGATCCTCGGAGTACAACTGCGCTGACTGAAAGTCAGCGCTCTTACCGTTGTACTACCGCGGCGGCCGATGTGAGAACTTCTTAGCCAAATTTATGAAGGGGGTGCAATTCACGGCAAGCAGAAATCCAGCCCTGTCTGAATATGCACCCCCTTGTAATTATGTTTCTGGTGACCCCAGCATCAAGTGCTTTTTAGGGCATACATATGGAGCTAAAATGAGTTACCATTGTGAGTTTCATGGATTTGAGATCTTCCTAGCCAAAGTTAGTTGGGGGTGCATTTCACGGCAGGCAGAAATCCAGCCCTGCCAGAATTTGCACCCCCTTGTACTTATATTTCTGGTGACCCCAACATCACCATTGAGTTTCATGGATCTTCCTAGCCAAAGTTAGGAAGGGGTGCATTTCACGGCAATTGGAAAAGCAGCCGTGCCAGGAAATGGAACACTCTCTTGACTCCAGCATGATATGACATACATTTGGGGAAAATATATGTGACCACTGTGTGTTTGGTGGGTCAAAGCATGCAATAGTCAGTGATATATCGGAGATACATTTTTATTTGTGTCATGGATCATGCCTTGCTTTCCTTATCTCCGCGTTTTGCATTCCTTTTCTCATACCTGTAAATCTATCTGATTTTTCTGTGTTCCGCTACAGGTTTTGCGTTCGCCTCGGTGATTAGTGAGTTCACCTGTACTGCATTTCCTCTCGCTATTTATACCCCGCTTCCTCCTGTTCTCGTTGCTTCCATGTTATTTCACGTAACATTCGAGCCGGTAAAAAAGGTATAGGAAGTTGTGCTGCTATCGACCACTTTGCTTCTCAACGCGGGACTTGTTAGCAGTACAATTTAGAAAGAAAGCAAAGTAATCTTTTCGCTCTTATTTCAGAGCAGAGGTTTTTCGTTTCTTTGTTTTTCCACTCATACCTACGAGTGCTCTTACCCTAAGCCTTAGGGGTCTTTTGAGTTTTTCTTTTATTTCTGTTGTTCGCTCCACAAACGGGAGTTAGATAAGCGTTACTGCTTATTTCTTTGTTTTGCTCGGATATCGAGTTCCTCGTTAGATAAGCGTTACTGCTTATTTATTTGTTTTGCTCGGATATCGAGTTCCTCGTTAGATAAGCGTTACTGCTTATTTCTTTGTTTTGCTCGGATATCGAGTTCCTCGTTTTTATCGCGAGGTTATTTATGTTCCCCTTATTTTCCCCTTTTCCACTACGGATTATTGTCTGTTTCAGTGGTGTTCATAGGAACACTTTAAGATTCCCTTTCTGTCGCACCTGGACTCCAATATTTCCTCCGTGTCTCTGGTACAGAGAACCCCAACAATTTGTATTCATTTAGCTGCAAGAAAACATTTTTTTAAATACTTGATGGTGATCTTTGGGGTCCTGCCAAGTATCCAGTTTTGTTTAGCTATATGACTTGCATATGGCATATGATAACCGTGGATAACATTTAATTTTCAGTCGAGCTGATCTCCTGGATAAGGAACCTGTTATTTCTCAAGCTACGAGAAGCTACATACAGGCTAACCCCAGTAAAATTCCAGCTAATTTTGTAATTATAGCTGGGCTATATTTTCGCAGAATGCGATCGTGCCATAAGAAAAGTAGCTATGGATTTGCGTCTAACATACCCCTGGCCAATTCCGTGTTTTGAGTCTAAATTGAAATGAGTATAAAATCGAAGGTTGCCATCTTTAAAATAAGGATACCCTTCACAAAGCATTATAGTACAATAATATGAATACCTCCTTTATATTATATTGGTACGATAATGAAACAAAGCTAATTCGGCTACTTTTCAAACCGAATGACGTAAGCGCGTGCGCTCCCGCCAGGGGGTGCATTCCACGGCAGGGGCGCATAATACGGCACAACGCCGGCGTCTTTGGATGAGCGTACTTATACTTTCCCCTAAACCTGTTCAGCCTTTACGAGGAAATCGTGGTGACATTGAAATACAGGGTTCTCTGTCACATTTTCGTCAAAATTAGTTATAATAAATAAAAATAACTTTAGAAAAAAAAAACTTTAGCCTATTTATATATCGCTTTTCATAACATGTCTCAAAGCGCTTTCCAAAACAAAACAAAACAAAAAACAGGATAAAATTACACATGAAGGTATCAGAAAATCTTAAAATACACAATAAAATAAGACTAGTGAAAACATAAAATTAATGATTCAACAAAAGGCTAATCTATCACCTTTAGGTTTTAGTCGGGAGCACGGGACAGTAAGGAGATCTGTGAGGACTGGAGCACTCTCCCAGAACGATAGGGCAGTAAGGGCACTCATGGGTAGGGGACAAGCCGTGCAGCGCTTGATTAGCAGTGATTAATATCATTTTTAAATTTATTATTTATTATTTTAAATGATCAGTTATAAAAATAACAGGAAGCAAGTGGAGTGCAGCTATAGGATTGGTGTGATGCGTGTCCTTTTACTGCTCTGATAAAATTGCTGTTGAATTCTGAACAAGCTGAAGCCCAGAGTCCAGACGATTTTTTAAACAGGCGTTTAAAGAATTGCCGTAATCTAATCGAGACGAGATCAAAGCATGAATTACTTTCACAGTGTCAGAATAAGATAAAACATGACCTAATCTTACCATCACCTGAGCTGATACAACAGTGCACTGCCTTTTTAATACGGGGCTCAAAATGTAGGTGAGAATAAAAAATAACCTCAAGGTTCTGCGCGGCAGGCTTCACATTCAGTCAGAGAGAGATTATGGGATGTAAATTCAGACTCAGGCTGAGAGCCAGTAATTAAAACCTCAGTTTTATCTCTAGTCAGCTGCAGAAAGTTTTGGGCCGTGAATTAAGCGTTTAGTCTGTTTTTTCAAGCAAGAGCACATTTTTATAGACTGTATTGAGGAAAACCCGTTTGAACAGGAATGCTACAGTATTATTATGTGTAAAGCGGGTGTAAAGCGAGATGACTGTACACTGGAATCATATGGTGCACGTACACCCCTTTGTAATGTAGCTAAACTTGTTACACAATTTGAACTGCTTAGGTAAAAAATGTTCAAGCAATGTCAGTAACCCTGGGTAACGTAGGCTACAACAAAATTACATTGCATTACAGGCATTAGGCAGAGTCAGATGCTCATATCCAGAGCGACTTTCAGCGAGAAGAAAAGTGCATAAATCGGGATTGAGAGCAACAACCCTAGAAGTGAGAGGTAAATACTCAGACCACAAATGTGAAAACTTAGGATCGACTGTAAACGAGTTAAACCTGCAAGAGCGCGCTCCCGCCAGGGGCGCGTAATATGGCACAACACCGAAAGACAAACGCCACAGTGGCATGAACGGAGCTCTTAGGTGGTTCTAAGTGGACGTATTCAGCAGAAAGACGGGCTTTTATGTATTCACGCGGAAAAAGAGTTTTGATCATCATTATTAATATTATTATTTATTATAGTTCTTCATTAAATTATAATTCCTGGCTGCTTTAGGTTACTGGCACTAGCCTAAGCTATGGGCTAGGCTACTGTTCATGGGCTAACCGAAAGTAAAAGTGGATTTGCGTAACTAGTGTCGAAATATTTAGGCAGATTAAGTAAACAATTTATTGAAGTAGCCTAAAATAAATGGAAATAACTTTAATCTCAATACGTTTGATGCGCATTAACATGGAGGCATTCAGTTCACAGCGTAAAGTAGCCTATACAAGGTTTAAGAAGGATAATGTGCTTTTAGAGCAAATTGAATTGGGGCACATTACATTTAGTGTAATTAGAGTATTAAATCCGTAAACTCAGAGTCCAGGGTTTGGATAAGAGTGTCTGCTAAATAGCAGTAGCCTAAATAAAGGCTAAAGTAACCTAAATATACAGTAAATGAGTGTCGAGGTAGAAGTTAGTGCGTTATCCAGTGAAGGGATCAGAAAACACGTTGCCTTCGGGGATCATTTCGACAGGATAGCAAGCCGTGGAGGAGAGTGGTCTGGCAGGAGTGTAAGTAGCCCATGTAACATATGTGAATTATCGATGTCTAAACGGACCATGTAGCAAGAACGGGATCTAGCCTACATTGAAAAACCTATCCGGAAATCACAGTAGCCTACAAGATGGCGTCTTGAATTACAAAGAAGAAACTACTATTTTTATATAAAGTATACATCATTTATACAAAAGTTATATTAATAATAGATTCAATTGAGTGTCTTTATTTAACATGTGTGTGGTTAATGAGTCTGTCCCACGTCTGTCTTTGCAACAACTGAAGCTCCCGCACGGGAAAATAAAAGTTATCTATAACCATATTTTAATGGACCGGATATTAACAAAGTTGGAATCGAAACGAGTAAAGTCTAACCAAATTATTTACGTTTGTCCTAATTAGTAGTTTTGTGGAAACAATGCAGAGGGATTCGCAGGTGAACTGATCGTGTAGAGAATAGCCTATGTGCAACTCAAAAGAACGTTGTAAAATCAGAATAAAACTCTTTTCAGTTGAAGTCATTTAAATTTCGTTCTTTAGGCTATACAGCACACAGAAAAACGGTAATGTGATCGGCGTGCCATTCACTGTAGGCTACTATTTAATCGAAAGCTAAACTTGTTTGATATTTTCAGATGCCAGCAGTGGATGATGGGTATCAGCACCATTTCAAGTATTGCTTTGTGCTTGCTCGGTAAGTAGGAAGGAAATCCTACTTCATATTTGATGTAAAATGTTTATTCTAAAAGGCTTCAATTATAGGTTTAGGTCTTCCTTGTCATATAAATAACAAAAAAGGGTCTTAAATATATTATTTTGTATTTTAATACTTTGTATTTGGTACACATGTTCGTTTTTGCCATGTCCCCAGCACAAATGAGCAACTTTTACAATAAATATTAGTAATTAAATAATAAAAACTCAAATAATTTGCTCATTATGTTATAGACCAAGTTCAAATCTTTCTAGTCATACATATTTTTCATGGAAAATAAAATAAAAAATAATTTTTGTGATTTACTGTGTGTCCCCAAAATCATTTTCCACCCTGTTAGTTTGTAGTTTTTCTCCTTTAAGAAAATAGCCTACACTTCCCATTATATAATGTTCTGGAAATGACATAATTTCCTTTGGAGGGAATTCAACTGAGCCAACTGAAGTAAGTATCAGTTTTATCTTTTTTTCCCCAAGTTTTATAATGTCAACCTGCTTGTCACAACCTTAAAGTTCCAACCTGTTAGCTGAACAAAACACAATGAACACATACAAAATAGTTTAGTAATTATTTTTAGACAATAAAGAAATATAATAGAACAAGGGACACATAATGCAGAAGAAAATGTAAATATTGTTATGCACTTGCTATTTTAACACTTTGTGATTGTTATTCATATGTTCGAACAGGGTGGAATACTGTCATGGTCCATGTCTGAACAAACTGCCCATAATTATAAGGATTTAAGTGCCTGAGCTTGGCCAATATGTTTTCCAGACAGTTAAATATATCCCTTTTCTGATCAAATTTTAAAAACATGAAAAATCTAAAATATATTTTACAAAAGTTACCAGGTCCAAAAGGCACCGGTTAACAGGATTGACCCGACTATATTCTAAAATATTTAATGTATATTAACAAATAAATATATTCATTAATTTGAAACAATGATGCATGCACCTCAGCTGATGGCTGCCGTTGTATCATCCAGGTGGGTGCTACACATTGGTGGTAACACTCATTGTAAAGTGCTTTGAGTGTTAGAAAGGCGGTATATAAATGCCAGGCATTATATCATTATTATTAAGTGTTTAAAAGGTTTTTTGTTGTTGCTATACAAACGTATATACAATGTTAGGCTATATAGATTTATTCAAGACTTTATACATACACACACAGAGGATGCACCCAAGTATTTTTTTTTTTTTTGCTGTTAAATCTATCCACACTTACACAATGGTAGTTAAGCGTAAAGGCCATGGAAATCTCTGTATTCAATTCAATTTGCTTTATTGGCATGACAAACACTACATTTGCATTGCCAATGCATACAGTCTTAAACAAAACAAGGACATACATCTAACACTGAACAATACATAAGATCAAAAGACAAGAAAAGTGACACATTTTTTGTTATTTTGGTTCTGTACTCTAGCAATTTGAGTTTGAAAGGATACAATGACTGCGTGGTTAAAGTGCAGACTGTCAGCTTTAATTTGAGGGTATTTTCATCCATATCGGGTGAACCGTTTAGAAATTATAGAACCTCTGTCATCAAAGGTCTGACGTATCAAGCCTTATTTCTCCTGACAAATTTTCCTATTGAACTCTATGGAAAAATAAGTCAGGAGAAGAAACCCTTAAAATGATCCATCCATATCTACTACATATCTGGCAGCAGAGTGATGGTTTAAGGCTTGTTTGATACGTCAGATCAGACTCTGAAAGTCTCTCTCTCTCTCTCTCTCTCTCTCAGTAATTCCATCAGTTTTACATGCAGTGGCCCCACCTTCCATTGTTAAAGGGACGTTTGGGGACTCTGTGACTTTCCCTTGCAATGGGTCGGCATACGTCAGGTCTCCTGAGGATCAGCTGGACGTCCTGTGGCAGACGGCCGAAGGGAAGAAAGTAGCTCGGTTTTCCCGTGGGGTTCATAGTGTGGGCTCTAATTTCACTAAGAGAGTTACGTTCCTCAGAGAGAAGATTAGTGGCGGGAACTTCTCAATCACCATCAGCTCCATTGCGTTCAGTGATGAGGGCGCGTACGAGTGCGTGTGGAGTAAGGGTCAAGACAGTGAGAAATTTCTCAGTGATGTGAAACTCGACGTTATGGGTAAGTCGGCTATAATTTTTTTTCAGGTTTCGACTGAAAGAGACTGGAGAATACAAGTGAACAAAACAAAAAAAAGAGTCAATCACAACTTGAGTAGTTTAGCTAAAAGCAGCAAAATCCTCCCTATGTTAATCGCATCCAATGCACCATTGATGTGGCGGGAGCAGACTAATGTGTGTGTCTATTTTTCTCCCTTTCTCTCATCCTCTCTACTCACCTGACCTATCTTGCTCTCTTTCTCTTTCACAGAGCCCCAATTTTCAAGGAATCTCTCTGTTCCTGCTGGCGACTCGGTCACTTTGCAATGCTACATTCATGTCAACAAACAGGCGTCTGATAAACACGTTGTTCAGTGGAAAAGAGGAGATGAACCTGTGCTAAGCGTCACCTCAGAGGAGGTCACCTATGGCCCTATGTACGAGAAAAGGGCATCTGTGTCTCTCAACAGAAAAAAAAAGGGCAACTTCTCATTGTCTTTGAACGTCACGGGTCTGTGCGACTCAGGACCCTACCGGTGTTTCACTGACGAGGACCAAAATGGAACTCTAGTCATTCTTGAAATTAAAGGTAATATTTTTTTAAAGCATGCTATTTAACATTTGCTGCAAGTTGTAGCCACAAATTATATTGTGCAATTTATTACATTACAGTATTTACATTATATGTATGTATGATTGATAAACGTGAGTAATTACTATTATTGAACTTGAGGAATTAATATTGGGATTAATATTTGGGCTGTGAAAACGTCTGTGTCTTTATTATTATCTTTTCTGTCCTCAGAGTATGAGCACTTTGAAACAGTCGATATCAGCCTTGGGATGGCTTTCCCCCTCAGTTTACCCGGAGAACCAGTGAAGGTGAACTTCTCTAAGGAGGGTACATCCCCCGAAGTGACGTGTTTTGTTAACCCAGATCCCTTTTCTGAATGGGATCAAAAGTACAAGGACAGGATGGTATGGAATCATAACACTCTTACGATTCTCAATGTGACATCAGACGATGCGGGAACATACAAAGTGATCCGCTCAAAGAACTGTGTGATCAGCCATGCATACAAAGTCAACATAAAACATTCTAATAATAATAATAACTATTATGCCTTATTATTATTAGTCCTCCTGATTCCAACAGTATGTCTAGTATGTGTACTAATAAAAAAGAAAACCACAATTTTTGAATGCGAAGAAAATGCGAAGAAAACAATCTCTCACTTAGGCACCCAGATGCAAAACAAAAGCAATAACTCAGAATCAACCAAGAAATTAACTGACCCCAAAAGTCCTGCGCAGTCTCCAGACGCAGAAGACCGTTCCCTAATAGGTTAACCTATTTTTGACGTTTGTACAGAAGGTGACTCAGAAGTACCCTCGTAAAGGAACGGTGCACAAAGTACTGGGATGGCAATAATTTTCACACTTTAAAGGTGCTTTAGGTATATTTTTATGTAGGCAAATTTTTTAAAAGATTTTTAAAAAGACGACTGTAAGGCTGGAAAAAGTGTTATCAGTCCTAAAACTTTGCAGCTGTTGGTGATTTCCTGGAGGGTGCAATAAAACAATTTACTTGGGGGTCTGAGAACCTGTTCTTCTGACTTCTCACGGCCTCGTAAACTACAGCGGGGGTAGAGCCTACAACTGGACATCAGAACTCACAGGTCTTTTACGGCCTAGATTCTGGACTGAATGGTGAACATATTAAACAAAGCTGTATATGTATATTGAATCATATGTATGTGCATGTAGATTGGTAATTGTGGAAGTATAAAGTAATTGTGGATAATATGATAAATGTGGTGAACCTGGATAATACTAATTGAAGTGTGTGGTATGTGAAAGTATTGGAGGGGGAGAAATAAAGAATGTGGAAGGAGGATTGTATAGGTTATCAGGGATGCGCTTGTCCATATAAATATCTGGAACCAAGAGTGGCCATCACCGGGACCTCACCGGATATCTA
This sequence comes from Ilyophis sp. 1 JC-2022, assembly GCA_022702515.1. Taxonomy (NCBI): domain Eukaryota; kingdom Metazoa; phylum Chordata; class Actinopteri; order Anguilliformes; family Synaphobranchidae; genus Ilyophis; species Ilyophis sp. 1 JC-2022. Next base: position 47,149,431 of record CM040400.1, on the reverse strand, counting down.
GATATGATAGAGAAGATCATGAGATCACGCGCCGTCGTTCAAAGAGTCTTATTACTGTCACTAGATTGGGGGGGGAGACTCTGCTTCTCTCCCTGGAGGGGGTCCCTGCGTGGTGAAACTGCTCTTCCTGCCAGACCTTATTTGGACAAACAAAGGGACTTGTGGAGTGGGCATACCGGCGCTGTACTGCATTTAAGGACATCCCAAAGGGATATTCGAGGAGAATCTGCTTAACAGTTCTCCTGGTACCATAGTCACACCGTACCGAATCACTTGGTGATATACTTTGTTTGTGAACTTGTTCGTGTTTATTTGTCTTGACAGCATGTTATCCTGTGTTTAGTTATAGGCATTGAATGTGTTCGTGCTTGCTCTCACAGTCTTAACCAGTGATTATTTGTCATTAATAAATTACCCTGTTTTCATATCAACTGCATCTTTCTTTTAATCCTTTTTCCCAGCTTCAATTGTCTGCATGATCTGAGCTGCAGCGTTCCAAGCTAATGACCTCCCTGCCTGTTATCCAATTCTTTTTATATTTAACGTGCGTGGCTCTCATCCATCTTATACCCTTTTCAGCCTAAATTACTACTGAAGACTCAGGGGGACAATTCTGACCCAGGACCGACTGATCAGCGGCCTGGTACAGACGTGGTGTACTCAAGTTGGGTAGGCAGCAAGTGACGGTCCAAATATAAAGGTCGGGTTGGTGTATCGGTTCTGGTGATTTGATGTGAAGAGAATCCATGGGCGTCCTACGCCGATTCTTGTCAAATTTGCCTTAAGGAGCTCTTTAAATACACCCAGAGTAGTGCATGGTTCTGGTGATTTGATATAGGAACCCATGGGCATTTACGCCGGTTCTTGTCAAATTTGCCTTAAGGAGCCCTTTAAATGTACTCAGACTGGGGCTCGCAACTATCTATGATAAATTAATATCATGTATTGTGTTGACTAGACCCCCAACCTCTGCGTTCGCCACCGAACTGAGCTTCAGCAATAATGTTGATTCCGGCAAACATATATTGAAGTAATGATGGTACCTAAGGGCAAGTTGAGTGTAAACACTCCGAGCTCCACGCATGTTTAACCAAAATTCTAAATTATAATTATAAATGGAGTCAGATAAACGAGTAAATAAAATAATAATATTTCTAAATAACTTTTACCTTTTCCCACAGCAAGAGTGGAATACATCACGTTTAAACTTTCGCTCCGAGCTATTCCCTCATTGGTCTAGTAATTGCGGATTCTACACGACCACAGAGCTTACAGAAAGATGCAGAGTAAAAGTACATCTTTTCCTTAAAAAAAAACTATATTGACTATGAATGTGTCATTTCAAATATATTTTACAGTCCATAAATCATGTTTTATTTACGTCTGTGTTGTCAGATACTGGGGTTACCACCACCAACAACGCTTTTGTGGAAGTAGCACGTCCATTTTATTTCTCACAAATAAAATTTGCGGCCTGTTGCCAGTTAGATTTACAGTGAAAAAATTAGTTCTCTGGAAAAAGATTATCCAGGCTTGTTACGGTCACTTGTTGTTAAGTCTCACCCCTGTTTTCTTTTCCATTATTTAGTTTCTCCTTTCCCTTTTTAGGTCCGCCTCCCAAGGCTTAATTGGCTCTAAAAGCGGCAATCGCCCGGTTTTGTTTAAAAGGAGGTTGAGACCGCATAACAGTAGTCGATTCACTTGGCGTCTCTCCTTTTCGTTGTGTTGTCGGTCAATTCTTAGATCCTCGTTACACGCATCCATACACATTTTTTTTTTTTTTTTTTTTTTACGCATCCATACACATCCCATGCATGCACGCATCCATTCCGACGCAAGGTATTGTTATTTATTTAATACATATTTGTTTATTTTTGCAACTACTTTTGTGTCTGTCCATTTATGTTGCGGTTGGGTCAGGGCCCTGGCCGCAACATAAATTGGGGGCTTCGTCCAGGATTTGGATATTTTTCCGAGCCATTTGTTTAGCCATTAGTGAGTCGTTTGCTTTGTTTTCTGTGGAGCTGCGCGGTGTCACGGGTGAGACGCCGTTTTTCTTGGATTAGCTTTGGGGCGCGTTTTTTCCTTTTGTCGGGGGAGACCCGTTTATGTATGGTAATTATCCTGTTCTATATGAGGACTTGTTTGTGTTAATGGTTATCGTTATTTTGTTGTTTATGCACTGTTTGTAGCTTTCAGTGCGATGTTTGTAAACAGCTTTTGTGGTGACGTGGCGCCGGGTGCGAGTTTCCACCTCGGTCAAGCTATCCGCTCTTTAAAAATGCACGGTCAAACTATCCGCTCGTCAAATTTTTGTGCGCAGCTACATTGTGTATAGTGGTATTCTTGGAAGCACAATGTCTTTTTAACGAACATTTCGAAAATGTCATAATATAGTAGGAAAGTAATGTAATATATGTAGGCTACTGTACTGTTGAAACGTACGTGTGATCTATTCCAGAGTCCGCACATACACTAAAATTGTAAAATGAAACGTGAAAATGTTCCACAGCAGCAATTTGGAGATCTGGAGAAATGTACAATTAATGTCGTTATAATTGTCTAAAGGGAAAAACGTATTTCATGAGATTTAATAAAAAATACGTCCACAATGTCTCTGCATTTGTGCTGACAACATTACATTACATTACAGGCATTTAGAAGTGGCTCTAATCCCCCAGTTTGCCAATGTGAATTCTTCACAAATCCTTTTTTTTTTTTTTAAACAAGGGACACAATATGGGACAGGGAATAATTAATTACATAATTTTACATACAAATATAATACCAACTGTTCATTTTGATAGCCTACATGTTTAAAAAATGCACTACAGTTCACTGTTATTTAAACAAACATCACAATGTCTCAACCACCGTTGATGGCTATCAATCATCGTCGATGGACGATGACATCATCCATTGAGCCAACCCTACTATGGTATGTCTTGCAGGTAATTGATTGATTGGAATGTTTCCAGGTGTGACTAATTGTGGGCCAATTTAAGTTCAGCCGTGCTGACTAAAGGTGATCTTTTTGCAAGTAGATTTGGGCAGTATGGTAGTAAAGTTTTTGCCTAGTGTCCAAATAATTTGGATGCAAATGTCATACTAATAAGTAAAGTCTCAGTACCTGCATTTATGGCTTGTTTGTAAATCAACTGTTTTATATATTCTTGGAGTTCTGGTCATTTTGGAAATTTTTGGTTGTCAGAAGAATCAGATGGTTCTGTATAGAAATAAGATCTGCTTTCCTTTAGTAAAATCATAGTTGAATAAATTTTACTATCTGTTTTGGATTATGGATTAATTTTGCACTTAGGTTTATCACAGGTGATAACTTAATTAAACTACTAATTGCCATTTTATATCTTCTCATATAGTCAAGCCGGAAACTCTTCACACCCCTTTCACCTTCTCCACATTTTATTACGTTACAGACTTATACTACAATAGATTGTTATTTTTTTGCCTCAAATATCTACACACAATAGCCAATAATGACAAAGTGAAACAAGTGAAAACAAGTTTAGAAAATATGCAATTTTATTTTACTGACAAAAAATAGGTTATTTAGGGGTTACATATCTGTACACACCCTAAGCCTAATACTTGGTTGCTGCACCTTTGGCAGCGATTACAGCTTCAAGGCGTCTTGGAAAAGAAGCTACGAGCTTGGCACACTTGTTCCTGGAAATTTTTGTCCATTCCTCTTAGCATATCCTTGCAAGCTCCGTCAGGTTGGATGGGGAACGTCGGTACATAGCCATTTTCATCTCTTTCCACAGATGTTCAATTGGATTCAGGTCTGGGCTCTGGCTGGGCCACTCAAGGACATGCACAGACTTTCTCCGAAGCCACTCCTTTGTTCTCTTGGTTGTGTGCTTCGGGTGGTTGTCATGTTGGAAGGTAAACCTTCGCCCCAGTCTGAGGTCCAGAGCAGGTTTTCTTCAAGGATCTCGGTGTACTTGTACTGCATTCATCTTTCCCTCTATCAGGACTAGTCGTCCCGTTCCTGCTGCTGAAAAACATCCCCACATCATGATGCTGCCACCGCTATGCTTCACTGTAGGGATGGTATTAGGCAGGTGATGAGCGGTGCCTGGTTTCCTCCAGACGTGACGCTTGGTATTCAGGCCAAAAAGTTCAATTTTGGTTTTATCAGACCAGAGAATCTTCATTCTCATTGTAGAGGCCAAATAGGAATTAGTTGATTTAAAATAATTTAGTTTAAAAAGTTAAAAATGGATGATTATAATTTCATTATGATTCATGTTCATATTGGTTTAAAAAGGCATAATTTAGTCATGTATAAAAGATAATCCATTTCTGTATTTTGAAATTTCAACTGTGTAAATACTGTTTGACGATGCTGGTTTTGTAGCCACTAGGAGGCGATGTAACCTTAGTTTGGAGCCAGCTATGGAAGCAACACAGTTTTTTGACCGTACGTTGGACTCTGTAAAATGTGAATCTTTAAGTAAATGGTTAAACGAAGAATACTTTGTCCTGTCGTTCGCGTTACAAATACTGTTTGTCTGACTCCAACAAGTGGTATAAGAAGATTGAAATGGAATGCCACTACACTCATGGTTTGAGAGTCCTCTAGGTGCCTTTTGGCAAACTCCAAGCGGGCTGTGATGTGCCTTTTACTAAGGAGGGGCTTCCGTCTGGCCACTACCATAAAGGCCTGATTGGTGGAGTGCTGCCTGGATGGTTGATCTTCTGAAAGGTTCTCCCATCTCCACAAGGATACGCTGCTCACCTCCCTGGCCAAGGCCCGTCTTCCCCGATGACTCAGTTTGGCTGGGCGGCCAGGTCTAGGAAGATTCTTGGTGGTTCCAAACTTCTTCCATTTACGAATGATGGTGACCACTGTGCTCTTTGGGACCTGTAAAGCTGCAGAGATTTTTCCGTACCCTTCTCCAGATCTATGCCTTGACACAATCCTGTTTCTGAGGTCTGCAGATAATTCCTTTGACCCCATGGCTTGGAGTTTGCTCTGACATGCACTGTCAAATGTGGGACCTTATATAGGCAGGTGTTGGCAATCCCTAATCATGTCCAATCAATTTAATTTATCACAGGTGGACTCCAATTAAGTTGTAGAAACATCTCAAGCAGTATCAGTGGAAACAAAATGTACCTCAGCTCACTTTTGGGTGTCATGTCAAAGGGTGTGCACACTTGTGTACATATGATATTTTATATTTTGATTCTTAATAAATTAGCACAAATGTCTAAAAACCTGTTTTCACTTCATCATTATGGCATATTTTGTGTAGAATTTTGAGACAAAAAATTAACTCAATCTATTGTAGAATATGTCTGTAACGTAATAAAACATGGAGAAGGTGAAAGGGGTTTGCAGACTTTCCAGCATAACTGTACAGTGGCTTCAGAAAATATTCAGACCCCTTTGAACTTTTTGCACACTTTATTGTGTTGTGGATTTCATTTTAAATGGATAAAATGTTTGCCCATCAATCTACACTCAGTAACCCATAATGACAAAGTGAATACATGGTTTTAGAAATTTTTGCAAATTTATTCAATCAATAACCTTTATTTAAACTCGAAGGACACTGAGGTTGCCCTCATTTACAGTGACGTTGAGTAAGAGATAAAATAACACAAAGATAAAACAATTACAACATAAAGGCACAACATAAAAGATAAAAAAAATAAAAAGTTAAGAACAAAAAATTCTGTCTAACAGACGGAAGACTGTCCATTTTTAAAGTGCCGTGCAGGGCATTCCATGAGTGGGGAGCACAAACAGAGAAGGCATCATACCTAGGTTAGAACAAGCTCGGGGAACATTGAGCATGAGCACCTCACTGGAACGGGTATGATATGAACCAGTGTTCCTTTTTAGGAAAGAAGTAATATAAGGTGGTTGCATACCGATGAGAGCTTTAAAAATAAATAAAAACCAATGTCTATCACGTCTTATTAAAAGAGAGGGCCAACCAACCTTTTCATACAGGGAGCAATGATGTATGTTATAGCTATCATCTGTAATAAATCTGAGAGCTGAATGGGATACAGAATTTAAAGATCTAAGAGTAGAAACAGAGACATGTCTATAGACTACATCCTCATAGTCCAGAACTGATAAACATACTGCTTCAATAATCCTCTTCCTGCATACCATAGGAAAACTGGTTTTATTCCTATATAAGAAGCCAATTTTCTGTCGCAGCTTGCTTACAAGATTTTCAGTATGAAATTTAAACGTAAATTTTTAATCAAGCCAGATACCGAGATATTTCTATACTGAAACTCTCTCAATAATAGAACCATTTGCAGCAGTTATGCGCAGACTATTGTGGTCAAAATCTCTAGCCCTAGAGAACAACATAACTTTTGTTTTGTTCTCGTTTTGGCCTCATTTGTACGTCTAGAACAGGGGTGGGCAACTCCAGGCCTCGCGGGCCGGTGTGTATGCAGGTTTTTGCTGCCGCCAGTTAACAATTATTTAATTAGCCCAATCGTTTACACGATCTGATATTTTAATCTACATATCCGCGATATGAACAGCCGCCGATGAACGTTCTTGTGCCGGTATGCGTCAATGCGTGTATTGTAGCATTTTATCGTTCTGTAATTTACAAGTGAATCGGTGATTGTGTGTATGACAAATTAGCTGATTGAACCGTGGTAACTGGTGGCAGTAAAAACATGCATACACACCGGCCCGCGAGGCCTGGAATTGCCCACCCCTGGTCTAGCAAGAGACCAAACTGTGATGATCTCACTCCCGTCCTGTTGTTTCCCGTGTTTTCCTTCTCCCCCTATCTCGTGTTTGTCTCTCCATTGTCCATTTCCCTAGCTGCAGGTTGGGCGTGGTTTTTCCTTTTGTGTCACTCTGTTTCACGACTCTTCTCTCAGCCTATCCCATTTCCCCGTTTTGCGTGCATTCCACACTCTCCGCTCTGTTAATCACCCTCGCATACATTCGCACGCGGCACCTAATTGATATCAATTAATGTTTGTATTTAGTCACCCGGTGTTCTCTGTCCTGTGCCAGTTTGTTAATGCTCTTTGTCTGAAACCTCTGGTCGTGTCTTAATGTCTTAGAACCCAGTTTAAGTTGTAGAAACTAAAGTCTGGTTCTGTGTCGGCGTTAACTCGCCCTGCTACTCTGTCTAAGTCGAAGTCTGCTCTTTTCAGGAACAGCATTCCCCGCTGTTCATTTGCCTGTCTCGCTGTACTAACTTTGTCTGCTTCAGTCTGCCAACCTGCAGTTGTTTGCTATCCCTGCCTGTGTTGCCGTTCTCCGCCACCAATCTGACATTGTGCACACAGCCAGAGCTCCTGTTCACCACTCTGCGGCGGTGCCCGCTCTCTGCCAGTGCTATGGTTGCTGCTGATGTGCTGTCGCTCTGCCACTGCTGTTGCTGCTGCCGCTCTGCTGATTGCTGTGCTGCTACTGCCGCTGCCCTGCTGCCACGCCTGCGTCCTGCCTGGGCTCCGCTCCACTGTCCTACCTGGTTCCGTCCAGCCCGTCCCTGTCCAGCCTGGTTCCGTCCAGCCCGTTCCTGTCCAGCCCATTCCTGTCCTACCTGGTTCCGTCCAGCCCGTTCCTGTCCTACCTGGTTCTGCCCAGCCCGTTCCTGTCCAGCCCATTCCTGTCCTACCTGGTTCAGTCCAGCCCGTCCCTGTCCAGCCTGGTTTCGTCCAGCTCGTTCCTGTCCAGCCCGTTCCTGTCCTACCTGGTTCCGTCCAGCCCGTTCCTGTCCAGCCCGTTCCTGTCCTACCTGGTTCCGTCCAGCCCGTTCCTGTCCTGCCTGGTTGCATCCAGCCCGTTCCTGTGCTGCCTGGTCGTAAAGTCGTAAAGAACATTGTCTGCCTTGTCTGCAAGTCCAGTTCCGGCTTGGAACAATAACTGCCTTGTCTGTAAAGTCCAGTTCAGGCTTGGAACTATTGCTGCCTGGTTGTAAAGTCCAGTTCCGGCTTGGAACAATAACTGACTTGTCTGTAAAGTTCAGTTCCGGTTTGGAACTATTGCTGCCTGGTTGTAAAGTCCAGTTTCGGCTTGGAACATTGTCCGCCTTGTCTGCAAGTACAGTTCCGGCTTGGAACTATAACTGCTTGCCTTTTTCTCCATGCTTCAGGAATACTTCCTGGTCAAGCAATAAAATATCAGAGTATTGGCATTTCTGTGTCTGAGTCGTGCGTTTGAGTCCAGTCCATATTCGGGGTCGTAACACAAGCTTTATTTCTAGACAAGAATAAGGATGACAGTTCAGCAGTTAAACCAAGGACTAGATCGGTTTTTTACTCTATACTTTTTAATAGGGGCATGTCTATTTACGACCGACAAGAAAGTGGAAATAATTTTTTTTAAGGCTAATTCAACATCAGGGATCGTATTAGTAGAATGAATACCACTATTATAAAGGTCATGAAGAAAGGCTTGTTCATTAAAATTATTTAAGTTTCTCTTAATTACAATGCGTGAAGAAGTTCTCTTGACATGTGTATCACAGATACATACAATAGGACAGTGATCACTAATATCCATATCAAAAACTCCACTTGCAGAGATTTTATCTATCTTATTAGTCAATTAATGAGGATTTTAAGGGGTTCTTCAAATTAGGCTTCAAATCTATGATCAATTGTGATAAATTGAGGCTAGCAGAAACATTTTTTAAATAATCAGAAGCATTTGTTAGCCAATCAATATTAAAATCTCTCATAACTATAATTTCAGAGTTAGTATAGCGGGAAACTAGATCAGCCAGAAGATCAATAGACCTGACATCAGCTGAAGGAGGTCTATAAATACCAACAACAACAAAAAAATGATTAGACCCACAGTCAATGTTAAGAGCAAGAAATTCAAAGCACTTGGGTAGAGTGACTGCATGTAAAACAGAAACAAAAACAGGATTTAACATAAATGGCCACCCCTCCTCCTCTTCTTAAATGTATATGGATTGATCTGAGAGATTGGAATAGACTCGGTTAGACATTCAGTCTGAGAAGGGACAAAATTACAGGAAGTAACAGAATGGTTAGAACTCATGGAAGCAGAAGGTAAGGAACTAAGTATATTAGCAGCAGAACAGTGATTTAGTAGACTACCTTTAATGGAAGGCAATAGTCAGGCCGAGGAGGCTATAAGTTTGATATACCCAGAGATCAACTTCTTCACCCCCGCAACATTAGCATGAATACCATCATGTTTCAACAGGTTCTCCTTGGACCAAAACAAATCAAAATTATTTAAAAAACCAAGGCCTGTGGCAGTGCAGTAATTCTGTAACCAAGTGTGTAAACCAAAAAGACGGCTAAAACGAGCCACGTCTGATAGATGGAATGGGGCCAGACAAGATACAAGTTTTTCCCAGATTCTCAACAGCTGCTATCAATGACTCAAAATCAGCCCGGAGTTTAATTGATTGTCTTGACATTACGTCGTTGGCACCAACATGCACAATCACAGTATGGACAGAAGGTTATCTTTCCATAATAGCAGGAGCCTGTTGTAAAACATCTGCAACTTTAAAACCAGAAAAGCAAAACGTAATGCTGCACGGGATTCTAACAAACCTAGTGATAGAGTCTCCAATAATTAAGATTTCAGGTTGTCCGTTACAGCAACCTCCGTCGTATATGGCAAGGTTGCTAGGTTGATTAGCTACAGGCACAGAGTTAGCAGAGGTGGCAAGATTAGCGACCACAGTACTAGCCGCAACAGAGGGGGCAGCCCTCAGTTCTGACGGCGACAAAGAAAGGGGAGAGGTAACCAAGTCCACGTCGCCGACCGCCGGAACAACAACAGCAGGTCCAGGACGAGGATCAGTGGCAGTAGCATGGTCAACAGAGGTAGAGGGCCCGCTAATAGCATGGCACTGCATACGGAGACGTTTGCCAACAGGACAAACAGGACCAGCCGAGTTTGTCGAGGAGCAGGATGAGGAGGAATACGGTGCAGTGCTTTTCAAACGCAGGCTTTCCTGAAGTAGTGTAGGCCTCGCTAACATTAGCAGCTAACGTTAGCTGAGGGGAGACCTCCAGCGAAGCAACATAGGCAGAAGCCACAGCCTGGATGGACTTAGGAACATATGCGGATGGTGAACCTGAGTCCTCGGAGTAGTCAGTCAGAGGAGAATCCCTGGGATCAAAGGGAGGAAGGGACAACCTCCTCCCGCCATTCGCCACAGCTGCCCAGGAGGAACAGCCCGGTGTCGGGACAACACCCACAGCCTGTAGCAAGGATCCAGAGGCCGGCATCAGGGGCTGAGAGCCCGGAGGTTCCAGGTAGGCTAACCTAGACGCTAACTCTGATTGTCTCTGAAGGAGATCCATGATGAGACGCTCAATGGAACTCAGTTCAGTTTTTAATTCTGAGATGTCAGTGAACGGAGCCATATTTAGAACCAAATTCTAATAGTAGTAGCACTAGCAGTGGGGAAACAGACAGCGTTATTATCCGGGTTGAGAGAAGCTGCTCATGCAGGTTAGGCTGTCACATGAAAAATCTAAAACTGAAATTTCTCATTTACATAAGTATTCATAGCCTTTGCTTTAACATATTTTTAAAGTATCATATTTAATATTTGGTCACATATCCTTTGCATGCTGTTACTTCCTGAAGTCTGTGACCCATCAACATCAAAAGACGCTCGATATCTTATTATCAGTCACTGTTACAAGCGATACTATAACCTCTGCATTTGAATTGATCTCTATAGGATCTCACAAGGCATGTTTGATCTCATAAGGCGCGTACACCCTCAAGCATGACTAAAAATATCAAGGTTACAATGTGAAGTTTTCATTGGATGGGCAGACTATTCCTCTGGGTGGGCAAGGCTTATCTCTGGGTGGGCAATGCCCACCCCAGCCCACTCGTAGACACGCCCCTGGGTACATCAGGCACTTGGCACAAAAGGGGCAGGTTCTCAGGCACCTTTAGATTTTAAAGTTTTCTGGGGGAGTTCCCCCAGACCCCCCCAACACCACTACCCCCACCCCTGCCTTATGAGCCACCGCTCCATAAAAAATAACGTAGGGGAAACACGTGTGTAAACGTGAATGTTTCTCAACCTTGACAATATTGCAGGAGGTCCGTTGGAAGTTCTTTGAATCTTGAGAAAAAGAGAAAAAAATTTAAATAATAATGGTTAAATTGTTCAATAAAATTCAAACTTCTATTTTCTTTCTTCATAAAAGGATCAACATGTAAAACAGTTTGGTCAAGACAGAGCATCACCGACATTTACAGTCATGATCATTAGTCCTGAGAACCTGAGATCTCACAGAAACTTGCGTGATCATTGGGCAAATCATGATCTTTAGTCAGATCTTTGTCTATTGCTTTTTTTACGTTTCTATTTGAGATTCCATCTCTGTTCCCCTCACACTACAGGATTTCCAGTTGAAAATATCAAACATTTGATATTTACAATTCAAAACCGAGGCAACCCTGAGTCGATCAGGAGGGTTAAGGTTCTAAACATCTCACACTAAAGGAGAATCTGGGCAGAAACCTGGCTTGGACCTCAAATCGGAAATGGGAGGGGCAAATTGGCCCCAAAATTAGTTACCCTGTCGTGTGCACCAGGCATTAGACTCGCCAAAATGTTGGAGTCCCAAACGAAACTTTTGTGTGTTAAAATATGTTAGTCATTGGTATGGTCTTACAGATGGAGATCATACTTTATCGCTCTGTGATTTTGCAACATTTCTCATCTCTTGTGTGAAATGGTTGAGTGTGAGACGTGTATCTCAAGCCCGTTCTGGGTCACATTTTGTTAACGTCACAAATTCAACTTCAAACCTGTGCTTGTGTCTGTGTATGTGTGGTGTCTGTGTGTGCGTATGTTTCTGCAAGTGTCTGTGTGTATGTTTGAGTGGGTGTGTGGGGGGGGTTTCATCTCCTGGATGAACTTAGTATAGTCTCACCCATTCATTTCCTATGGCCGACCATATTTGACCAGAAACACCACAGATGTACCAAATATGAATAAAACACCTGAAATTTAATGAAAGTGGTGATAATTAATTTTATATGTTCTGATGCCTAGTTGGTAATATTCATGAAGCCTTATGGAAATGAGATGAAAATGTCACGATTCTAGTTGTCATGTAGCGTTTTATTTTCTTTTCTTGTCTCTTTTCTTGTTAATGTCACGTATTGTGTCTAGTCAAGCCACATTTTATGTTTTAGTCTTATTACGTTTCATTTTTATGCCATGTCACGTTTCATGTTTGATTCATGTTACGTTTCCTGTTCATTGTTCAGCATACACATTTTCGTGTTTTTCCGCAGCCTTGCGTTCATGCTGTTTCTCTATCTCTCTTGCTGTCGCTCACGCTTCCCTAATTGTTTCATTCTCCCGTGTCTAGTTTACTAATCTACTAACGTTAGATCAGGATTGGGTAATACTAACTCTAACCATGTGTTCATGTTTACCTTACGTTTCTCGTGCATGTCATTTACTAATTTACTAACGCTAAATCAGGATAGGTTTATTACTAACGAGTACTAATTATCTTGTTACCTTGTCAGCCTTCCACACCTGATTTCTATTTGCATGCTGCTCTCAAGCTAAGTGTCCGCACCTGTCTACACCTGCATTTAAGCTCAGTGTTCATGTCTTGTCTTTGCGAAATTGTTGCCTCCAGTTTGTCAGTGCGCTTTTGAGCGGTTTTCCAAGCCTGCCTTTTCGTTTACGATCCAAGCCTGTTTGACCATTGTTTTTGACCTCTGTTTTGTTTACCACTGCCTGCCTGTACCACAAGTTTTTGCCTGCTGTATTTTGTACTTTTGCCCCATGGAGCGGCTTTCGGTCTTGACTCTTGCATTGCCTTCGACCCCGAGCCTGCCTACCGTATGCCTGTACTTCTGCCCCGCTGACAGCTACTCTGGTTACTAGACTATTTGCATGGTGTACCGATTCTGAGACCGCCTTCGCCCTCGGTACTGTATATTGGTTTTGGCTGGATTTTTTTGTGTATGAACTTTGCTTGTTTTTTGACTATGCTCATCGGACATTCCTTTAATAAAGCCCTGATGGGACTTTATCCTTCGACCACTGTTTCTGATTCGTACATTTCGGGTCCAACCCTCACGCACCCATCTCAGAAAGAAACCACATTTATGATATTGAAAAGGTGTAAATCAGTCAAATTTGACCCTAAAATGTATTTTCTGCACCCTTGATAAAGTATTGGGAGAATTTTGTTCAATATTTCCAATTGCACTTTGATAATGACTAAATACAAATAATGCAAATCTGATTACTAAAAATTAGATTTTTTTTATGGATGTAAACTGAAGCTTTCCTGTTTCACCCAATTGCAATTTTTATTTTGTTATGGATGTTACATTGCGTTTTATGGATTTAACCCAAATTGCAGGAACCCCTATAGATTACATATACAGATGTGCTCAGATTTGTTGGTACCCCTGGTAAAGATGAGTAAAAAGGGTTATACAAAATTCACCGTTTGGTGAATTAGCTTGATCTCACGCTGAAAAAAATCTATCCTTTAATTGACGTTCATTTATTATGAGAAAAAAAAACCCTCATTAAGAAATATTTTTTTTTAACAAAACCATGTTGGCAACAATTATTGGCACCCCTGCATTTATATATAGAATGAAGTATTAATTTTAAATATCTGTTCGCATATTCTTTGCATGCCATGACTTCCTGATGTCTGACCCAACAACATCAAAAGACTCTTGATATCTTATTTTCTGGTACTCTTACAAGCGATACTAAATGTCTCTGCATTTGAATGGATCTCTATGGGAACTAGATTTAGCTGTAAATTAGTAGATATGGATGGATAACTTGAATGGTTTCTTATCCTGACTTATTTTTCCATAGAGTTCAATAGGAACATTTGTCAGAAGAAACCACCTTTAAAGTGATCCATCCATACCTACTGCATATCTGGCAGCAGAGTGATAGTTTGAGGCTTGTTTGATACGTCAGACCCTTGATGACTTGGAGTCATTTAGCCGACCATGTGTTCCATACTGTTCCAGTGTAATTTACAGCTAAATCTAGTCTCACCTCCCAATTCCCATAGAGATCCATTGAAATGCAGAGACATTTAGTATAGCTTGTAAGAGTACCAGCAAATAAGATATCAAGAGTCTTTTGATGTTGTTGGGTCACAGACATCAATCAGGAGGTCATGGCATGCAAAGGATATGAGACCAAATATTAAAAATTAATACTTTATTCTATATATAAATGCAGGGGTGCCAATAATTGTGGCCAACGTGGTTTTGTTAAAAGCATGTCTGTACAAGCGGGAAATGTATAGCATTAGCCTACTTTGAGTAGGTGTTAAAATAAAAATGTAATTAAAAAGACAAGACAAGACTCAACACTGCATGCACTGCTGCATGCCATCAATCTATGATTCACCTAAATGTTGCACTGGCACTGTGCGCGCGTGTGTGTGTCAGGGCCGTGCACGTGCAGAGACCTGTTGAGGAGCAGGTCACAAGTGCTCAATGTGAGAAAAGGTCATACTCGCAACAACTTAGAAAAACAGTTTTAGGACACACAGCCATTGTACCGAATATATTTAACCAAAATGAATGAATAAAATCGATGTCAGCAACAATAATACACATTATTTGACTTTTTTTATCAAGTCAAAGGGGTACATCGGCCACTTGGGGGAAATTGCGACAGGTGCTCGGGCATCTTTCGATTTCAAAACATCGTTTTACAGTTGTGGATAAAATGTTTTGGGCTCCAGTTGTTACATGTATTTAAAATATAGGAAACGTAAATGACAATGTTTAGCGATTGGAACGCGCACCTGTAAGGCTGAATATAGGTTACATTATCCTCGTGGCACAATCCGTGTGCAGTCCTACGGCGTCACTCTTGAGAAAGCGTTTCCTCATGTTGTGCTACGTAGGCAAAACGAAAGTAAAAATGAAAATGGTAAGTCTGAAAGTAGACTATACACTAATCCGGGGAAGAAAAACACATCTGTAAGTAGCCTATCTAATATAGCCTATTTATTAACATTTCACATAGTTATACGTGATTGCATAGGGTTATTTTAGCTAAAAATGTGGATGAACATCTGAAGGTTACGGGATCGCTACGGGAGTGTCGTCCAGCTAGTCCTGACTTAAAAAAAAAATTGTGGTAGGCCTTTTCTATTTGGTTTTTTTCTCTCCATTTTATAGCTTAGAAGGTATAGCCGACTGTATTCTATGTTCATTACTAGGGATAGCTTCTATGTTGTGAGAAAGTTGTGCTTCATCGGATTTGCTTTGTAGTTGTGACAATGACCTTCAATATGCACTTATTGCACGTCGATTTGGATAAAAGCGTCTGCCAAATAACTAATGTAATGTCAGAGCAAATACGCACATCAAAAAAACCTTGCGTTCCAAAAAAAAAAAATTTGTGTGGGTGTGCGATACTTTTCTTTCTATTCTTTCTATTCGAAAAACAGAGCTGAACTATACGCAGTCTTACAAACGCAATTTTTCGAGCGACAATTTATTGGGGTTTGTGGTGCAAAGCACCGGAAAGCACACCGCTGACACCGTTCAGGTGGTGATTGGTCAGTTGTATGTGCTGTGTGGTGGGCTCGGGCAGCCTACGTGATAAAAAGCGGGACCATTCGAAAGTCGAGTGCCGAAAGTGTTGAAGGCAGTTCTTTTACATATTAGTATATAACATAGGTCTATCATACACCGAGACTAACTACGAATTAGGAAATCATGAGTGTTTAATGTATACAGCAGGCTTTTTTTCTGTTCATTTTGAATGGCGCTTCTGTAGCCTATATAAAATCATAATAAACATTAAACGTTGAATATCTTGCTGCTGACCTCAGCATTATAAACTTGTTTCAGCTTGGCTTACATGTTTTAACATTCAAGGATGGAGAGTCACATCACAGCTAAATTTAGTGTAAATATCGGTTCAGAGTAGGCTACTTTTAACTCTAATGGAATATATTTCATTTCTGCTTACTGAACAGCACTTTGAGCTGCAAATCTTTGTAGGAAAGGTGCTATACAAATAAAGTTTATTATTATAATATTTTGTCCATACTGGACTCATTTAAACTCTTACAGTTGATATTACACAAATATCTTACTTGTGTAATGTATTTTCATAGCTCTTTGCAAAGAAACTTTCTAGTATTGGTGTAATGTTATGGGGACCTTTCATAGTGCCCGCTTCTCTACTAGTAAGGTTTCTTTATTTTATGTTGAATAAAATAAATAAATAAATAGAGTAGCCTATACTGTGATTATCTTGGTCACTGGGTCCAGTGTAAATTATAATGAAGACTGTCAATAAAAGTAATTCTGGTCATAAATAATGTCTTTCTATTTTTATGCAGGTAAGAAAATTGAATTCTGAGGGGGGAAAAAACACTGTTGTGCAGTGCCATATTTTACTATACACATGGCTCTTGGGTCTACTGCACTGGCTAGTTTGTACCTTTTGGGTAAGTTATGGAATGTTTAGGATGTCTGGATGATGTCACAATTGGAGCTGTTTATCATGTCTCCATTCTAGGTGGCAGTGTAGTGTAATAATGAAGGTATTGAGCCCCCCCCCCCCCCCCCCCTGAAGGTGTGGGGTTTCAATTCCATGACTCACTGCTTTTGTATGATTCAGGTTCTTTTTTATGATTAATTTTTTTTTTTGTAGGCACTTGGCTGTGTAAATGAATAATTTTGATATATATTTTATAATATTTTTAATATTACCTTTTTACAATATGGCAATTTTGTAAGCCAGTTAACATTGTTTAAAAATGGTGTTATCAAAATTGTTTTATTATGAGAGAAACTCAAATGGCGTGGACTGTTCCCAGTTTTTTGATCCATCTTATGAAAATGTTGTCAACTTGGGAATATGGAAAGACCTGTTTCTTCCTCTTTGGCTAAACGGTGAACAATACAATGAAAGCCATGCAGCATGTTGTTTCTTATCTAACCTTTCAGGCTACACCTAGACTTTGTCGCCTGTGTAATTTGTAATTCTTTATGCTAAATTTGTCTCTCCCTCTTTCTACTTCTCTCTGTCCCTCCTTCTTTCTACTTCTCTTTGCCGTTCTCTCTCTGTCTCTCTCCCTCTTTCAACTTCTCTTTCTCTCTCTCTCTCTCTCTCTCTCTCTCAGTAATTCCATCAGTTTTACATGCAGTGGCCTCACCTTCCATTGTTAAAGGGACGTTTGGGGACTCTGTGACTTTCCCTTGCAATGGGTCGGCATACGTCAGGTCTCCTGAGGATCAGCTGGACGTCCTGTGGCAGACGGCCGAAGGGAAGAAAGTAGCTCGGTTTTCCCGTGGGGTCCATAGCGCGGGCCTCCGCTTTGAGCAGAGACTTACGTTCCTCACAGAGAAGATTAGGCGAGGCGACTTCTCCATCACCATCAGCTCCATTGTGTTCAGTGATGAGGACGCATACCAGTGCGTGTGGAGCAAGGGTCAAGACAGTGAGACATTTCTCAGTGATGTGAAGCTGCAGGTTTCGGGTAAAATTCCTTTCCTGTTGTGAGGACAATCTTGAGGGCTTATTTTGTGATTCCATTGTGAATAGAACAATGTTCTTTTAAGCCTTTGAAGAGTTTTATTTTTAATTTTTTAAATGCTTTAAAATTTTAAGTCTGTGTTCTAGAACTCCATTTACCAGTAGTGATTGTTACGTCAGCATTAGAATGTTCTGTTAAGAACATTCTAATCATGTCTTTGTGATCTTAACCCACCTTAAAGGGTTAAATTGCTAATTCCAAATTTCTCTTTCTTTCTCTCTAACACACACACACACACACATGCATGCACGCACGCACATACACACAGCGCCCTCCTTTCTAAAGTCTCAATCAGTGTCACCCGGGGACCCAGTCACCCTGCCCTGTTACGGCCATGTGGGCAAGGCGCCTGAGGATAAACTGTCCCTCCAGTGGAGAAAAGGGGATGAACTCATACTCCAGCTCAGCTCTGGGGAGTTCACTTTCGGTGGCAAGTTCTCGGAAAGGGCATCTATGTCTCTAGACACGATCCAGCAGGGCGATTTCTCTTTGTTCTTGAGCGTCACGGGTCCGGCTGACAAGGGAACTTACCTGTGCTCTACTGACAGGAACCAAACTGTCACTACGCTCAGTCTTAAAGTCAAAGGTACGCATGTTTTACATCTTCTAGTTTACTTTGTTTACCTTTGCAATTGTCACTTTGGCGGTTCATTCATTTCCAGTCTGGCACTCTTGACTAACCCATTGAAGAATAGGATTTTTTGGAATTTTAAGTCAGTGTTCTAGAACTCCATTGCTTCCAATTACCAGTAGTGAATGTTCAGTTAAGAACATTCTAATCACATATTTCTGATCTTACACCTTAAAGGGTTAAGTAGACCAGCTAGTAATTCCCCTCCATGTCTTAATAATCCACCTCTCTCCATGTCAGCTGATGAGCTGAAGAGGCGCTCTGGTACAAAATAGCCACTGTGTCTTACAGTTGGGTTGTGCTTCATATTGGCCTCCTTTCACTGTAATATGCTTTTAGAGCCATGAAAGGTGCTGTATAAATAGTATCTGAAATTAATATTATTATTGTTGGTGTTTTTATTACTGATAATGTTTTTTTATTTGTTTTTTTTTGGTTTTCCACAAATCATGGCATTTTATTCTGTTTACAATATTTGCATATATTTTAAACACCATAATGATTTATATACTTTAAGTTAAAACCCACTGATAAACAGGTAACATTATAGGGCTGTTTAAATGTGGACTGGTATACTCGGGCAGTACGTTTTGCTAATCTTGGCACTGTGGGGACTTATTTTCTCTCCTTTTCCAGATCACCAGGCCCAAGTAATTCTGGAAACTGGGATGGATTTTAACATTAGTGTACCCAGAGTCCCAGTGAAGATTTTTTTCTTCAAAAATGGCACTGATGTCCTATTGTGTGAATCATTAGTAGACTATGTCAGATGTGAATCGGACCACAGCAGGAGGGCGTTTAAGGACGGCACCCTGCAAATACGCAATGTGCAGCCTAGTGACGGAGGGAGGTACACGGTCAGGGCTCTTAAGAATGACATCATCATCAAAGAGGTCAACCTCCGGGTCACCTCTGCTTTTCCGGAAGGTAACCTGCTCGTGTCATCAAGCACTTCAACACCTTTCATTCATTTATTATTGCGCAGATCAGTCCTGGAAATGTCCAGTTGTGTTTCTCTATTTCTTGCTTTGTTTTTAGAGATGTGAGAGAAACTGATTGTATCCTCCTGTTTTCCCACCAGGGCTTTACGGAATCATATTGATGGTGTCGATGTGTTTGCTTGTGCTGGTGTTGAAGAAGCTAAGATGTGGCCCCAAACAGATGCTTAGACTTATTTCCTGGATTTGCACACCTTGTGTCAAGTAACCTCTCACCTTTCAACTAATTTCCATTACATTGCTGAAGACTGTAAGTTGGCCCTTCACCAGGAAATGAGAGCAAAGAGGTATTAGAGGTGTTTTATAGAATTACTGACATTGGGGGTGTCTCAGTGCGTAGCCTGTTGAGCACTGTCAATATGCTCATTGTGAGCCGTGATGTCAGCTGTTTGTATCCCGCCGTGCGATATATCTTATGGCGTGGCGCTGTAATGGCGACATGTAGTCCAGCTGTCTCTCATGTTCGTGTTTGTTAATTTGAATGTATTTTGTTGTGTCTGGCTTTTGTCTTTAGTTTTTTTTTTCATGCACTGTGTGTCTGTTGAGAGATGGGGAAGCGGGCTGGAGATTGTTCAGGGCACTCCTGCTGCTCGTTTTGATAATATTGACGAATTGTCTATTTGGGATAATTTAATTTGTGGTCATCATCATAGAAATGCATTTGCATTATGCTTGGGAATGTCCGTTGGATCTGCAGCTACAAAGTTTACCATCGCTCTTCACCGGAGTTGAAGATGTTGGGACTGATCCGAGAGTGCAGGCAATCTTCAAAAGGCCACCAGGGAAGGGAAGGAGAAGATAATGCCAGGGAGGAGTGAGGTGATGAGTGAGAAGGCTGACACAGTTCGGTGCTTTGTGTTGACAGTGGACAGAGACCGCAACACTGCATGTATGGAGGAAATTAATGGAGGCAGAGTGTGTGTGTTGGACTGCTTGGTAACACTGGACATATAGGGACAGCGGGGGCTATTTTTAATCATGACGTTTGGCTGTAGGGTATTCCACTTTAATGAACTTAATTAGTTTGATTAATGCAATGATTTTATTGAATGTCTTTATTTGATATGTTTGTTTGTGTGTTTTGGGTCTGCCCCACTGCCTATGTCTTTTTTGTTGTTGCTGGTGGCTACAACTGAAGTTTCCTAATGGGAAAATAAAAGTTATTCTATTCTATATATATATATAATTACTGATATTTATGTTATATACACTACCGTTCAAAAGTTTGGAATCATTGAGACATTTTTGAAAGAAACTGATACTTTTATTCACCAAGGTAGCATTAAATTGATAAAACAAAATAGTCAAAACATTGATAATGTTACAAACTACTATTTGTATATCATTCCATTTCTGCTTTAGCAATTATAGCCATTTTTACACATAGTCCCCCCTATTTTAGGGCACCAAAAGTAATTAACATAAATTTAAATAAAGTCATCATATTTAATATTTGGTTGCATATTTTTTGCATGCCATGACTTTCTGATGTCTGTGACCCAAAAACATCAAATGACTCTTGATATCTAATTTTCAGGTTACAAGCGATACTATAACCTTTCTGCATTTGAATGGATCTCTATGGGAATTGGGGGCTGGGACTAGATTTTGTTGTAAATTACACGGGAATAGTATGGAACACATGGTTGGCTAAATGGCTGTAAGTCATCAAGGGTCTGAGGTATCAAACGAGCCTCAAACCATCACTCTGCTGCCAGATATGCGGTAGATATGGATGCCAGATATGCAGTAGATATGGATGCCAGATATGCAGTAGATATGGATGGATCACTAGGGTTGTTCAAGGATCAAGGGTGGTTTCTCCTGATTTTTCTATTGAACTTTATGGTCTTTTGATATTGTTGGGTCACAGACATCAGAAAGTCATGGCATGCAAAGGATATGCAAACAAATATTAAATATGATGACTTTATTTAAATTTATGTTAATTACTTTTGGTGCCCTAAAATGGGGGGGGGGGGGGGGATGTAAAAATGGCTACAATTGCTAAACATAGAAATAGAATTAAATAGAACTGGTAGTTTGTAACATTATCAATGTCTTGATAATATTTAATGCTACCTTGGTGAATAAAAGTATGAAAAAAATGTTTCAGTGATTCCAAACGTTTGAACACGAGTGTATGTAACTGCCTAAATAAAGGAAACACCAGCCATAGTATCCCTCTCTGTCCCCGACCCTACTCACGGAATTTATGCGGGTCGGACACGGCTCGGCTTCGGTGTGAAAAGGGCGACACGGGATACTCTAACGCTGCGTTCTGACAGCGAGCAACTGGTCGCTGAGTCGGTCAATTCTACTAGGCTGGCGGCGGAGCAAGAGCTTCCTGTTGTGTCATCCAAGTCAGTTTGTGCAGCTACAATTTTTTGATAAAGAGAAACAACGGCAGTAGCCTACGTATAACAAAGACATATTTGCGATGCATCCTATTCTTTATAGTTATGTCATGACACTGATAATTATGTGTTCTCGCTAGCTAGTGATGGGCTAGCCTATATCTATTTTCGTCGCGAGCTAGCGATCTTTATCTATCTATCTAGATACATAGATAGATTTATGTATAAAACTCAACATGTAGTTTGGGCTCAATGTGATATTGGTAGAACAGCCAGATATATCCTTTACGGTTATGTTATACATTGAACAGGACGTGGTAGGCTTGGACCATTATTATTAGCTGCTCCTCCATTGCTGCAATTTGAGTGAAATCGGGCGGAACAATTATTCACGAAATAGATTTGTGAAGGTTAGAGAAATATGAAGCGTGGAACTCTGATTGGCTGTTACGGGCGATGGTCGCTCAAAAGTGAGAACGCAGTGTAAGCAACACGCTTATCTGACTGACCCTCAAACTTGTCATGTCTTAGCTTGCAGAAACGCTGTTCCAAAACTTTTATATAAATGATGGAAACCATAGGCTATTCATGTGAATGTATATTGGAGTCAAAACAACTGGATTTCTTAATTTTTGCTATAGATTCACAGCTAGATTCATGCAAGAAGAGGATTGCTCAGTTGTCACAGGTAAATAGGCTATGTAATGGTAAATAGCCTATTAAAAAACAAATAATACTTTACTAAAAATGTTATGTGACATTTTTACATAAAAGCATTTGCAAGATGTTGAGCACATCACTGGGCAATCGATTCATGAGTTAACATACTAGATTAAGGCGGCATAATGGCAAACTGCATTGTATCTGCTAGCCATCTGGCTACCAAACAAGCTGCATTAGCAGGAAAACATGGTACTTGTACAGAAGTAAGCTTGCAGACTCGGGTCTTGTGTGAACAGGGAGGACCCGGTATTTACCCGTGAGTGACCATAGTGTGGTTTGAATGGGTCAAACGTGGGTTGAACCCGTGTTAAATATCCCGTGTCAATTCCGGATTTTGTGCGTAAAAGGGGTATTACTTAGGTGTTTCCTTTATTTTGGCAGTTACCTGCGTATGCATGCATGTGTTCAGGGATATAAAAGGGCGATTTAGGCCATCTTAGGCTTGGGATTTCAACAGGATACACCTGGGGCTTCTTGATGATACTGTTGGGGTTCCCTGGCTAGATTTGATATGCAATGGCTATATGTACATTTGGGAAAATATTTCCAAATGTAAAACATTTTTTAAATAACCCCTTTTACAATCCGGGGGTCCCCTGGTTGCATTTGAGCCTGGGTGGGGGTCCCCTGGATGCCTTTTAGCCTGGATGGGGGTCCCCTGGATGCCTTTGAGCCTGGATGGGGTCCCCTAGATCAGAAAAAGTTGAAACTGGTCTAAGTTTTCCTACAGACTGGAGAGCATCTAGAACCATGCTATGTCTTATCTAGAACATTCCAGCGGTCACTATGAGTCCTAATGGTTTATAAGCAGCTCTGGGACATAGATTAACTTAGTCCAGTGAACTGCATAGTGACTGCATGGGCATTGGAGCAATCCAAGACTGTCCTGTCCTGTGCAAAGATATGTGTGATAGCGTACAGTACATTGTTTTAGCCTGCCTCAAAGTTCATGAATTATGTCAATGGGCGGCAGTGTAGTATAATGGTTAAGGAACTGGCCTTGTAACTGAAAGGTTGCAGGTTCGATTCCCAGGTAGGACACTGCCGTTGTACCCTTGAGCAAGGTACTTAACCTGCATTGCTTCAGTATATATCCAGCTGTATGAATGGATAAATGTAATAAGAAGTTGTGTAAGTCGCTCTGGATAAGAGCGTCTGCTAAATGCCTATAATGTAATGTAATGTAATGTAATTGGTTCACAGCTGTAGTTTTTATTGCACCTGACCTGGATCAGAAGATCAGGTTGAGACGACCAGGGGGCTTTCACACTCCTCGATTGTTGTACAAATGGATTGTATGTGAAGCATGTATTAAGCTGTAAGTCGCTCTGGATCAAAGCGTCTGCTAAATGCTGTAATGTAATGCAACCAGAGGTGGAAAGTTGTCAGAAAGTAAAAGTCTTGCTATGTGTTTCTTCCACCCATGAACTCAGCCAGCTGATTTCAGTAGTTAGTTCCTACCTCCTGACTGAAGAATTGTGCTAATTGGAAAATCCTCTGGATTGGAACAAAATACTGGATTTACTTTCTGAACCTGGATTTTCCACCTCTGAATGTAAATAGAACATGATTATGTGAGGGTTGGTTTAAAGTTCGGAGAACCAAACGCGACCGATAAGGATTCTAAAAGCTTATCTCGAAAGATACGCCATAAAAGTGGAAGAAACCACACCAGGAAGGGGTAAACAAAAGAACGGGAGCAAAACTTCCCTAGCACAAGGCAAATCAAAACAGCCTCAAAAAACAGGTGTATCTCGATAAACAACGAGAATAAATTAATTAAGTTATCACTGTAATTCAAATTATAACCAGACTTGCTGCGTTTCTTATTTGTACAAACCAGAAATGCAGTGACCGAATTCCTATGCTGTTTACCGACTTCATTTGTCAACAGTTTAGACAATATCGAAGTGTAGGAAGATGGAAGTCCTGAGCTATTTATAACTGGCACGAAACTCAAAACAGGTGCGAGGAATAATAGCCGGGCGAGATCCAAACACCAAAATGGAGGCGGAAAAAATCCGATAGATCGCCCCGCCGCCGTCAATAAGAATGTCGACCGCAGAAACAGCAGAGGCTGCCAATAATCATGACAGATAAATGTGACGCTGTCAATGTCATTTAATGCCATCAAATGGGGACATTCAGAATGTCTTTGTGTGTTTTTTAAAACAGAAAGTAAGTTTATAAATATGTATATTTGGCACATAACATGGGGCTGAGCATATCCAGTACCCCCCCCCTATTTGGAATGACCAATTGTCTTTGTACATGCGCAAACCCCACGGGAGAGTGTACTCATCCCCGGTTCTCCTCCAAAACACATGGTGTACCCACTGCAGAATACAGCTTAGCTCTCAGAGTGGAGTGGGAAGCAGCTTTGACTGCAGTCTACAGGCTTCTGATCGATCAGCAGGGGTCGCTAGATAGCAATACACACGGAACCCTATCTGACTGAACCCTCTCATTCCCTGGGAGATGCAATCGGTAATTGCGCCTCGCCCTGTGGAGCTACCGGCCACAGTCGTCGCTGGCATGGTCCGGGTCCGATCGGAGGCCACGTGGCTCATCTATGCACCACGTTCTGGTGCCTAAACTGAATGAGTTCCCCAGCAGCCCAAAAGAAGCTTCCTTTTCCCCCAAAGTTTGTAAATACTTTACCTCTCATTGTTTTACTTGGAAATAAACCTTTCTTGGTGTGAGGGACTCTATAAGCACAGAGTTTTTTTACAAAAAAAACGAGAAATAAATTAACTAGTTCAGTCTTTTCCTGGGGAAACTCAAAAGGTGCAGTTCGCTGCTTCATAATCCAGACCGCCCAAGAGAGTTAAGGGTCTGGGATTCAATCAACATTTGTCCTTAACATTGACTAACAATTAAAAGAAAGAATTACTTTTTCTTTTTTTTTTTCTTTCACAAACATAGTTCGGCGAGTTCAGTGATCACTAAAATTTTAACTCCATTGTGAAGAAAAATATCTAGCCAAACCTCATGCAAGAAATAACGCATTGCACTTGCTTGTAAATCACGGTTAAGGACAAGGATATATATGGATAATGACATCATCAGGGGAATCCAAGCTGTAGCGTTTATAAAATCACGTATCAATCGGAGATGACCTGTCAATCGCAGTCATCTGTAAACACTTCAGTCTCAGTAATGCATGAAAAAAGTTCACTACCTTGATGGTTTTCCCATATATTAAAAAATGTACTCGAATACATTACATTATATAGAGGCTCTCCAAATATATTTTTAAATGCCTGCCAATATATTGCAATTTGTATATTTAGCAAATTTATTAATATTTAATTTCATACAAATAATAATGCTGTACATTTTAATTAAATGTTTTTTAAAGTCAGTAGTATATTTTAATATCATTAGCCTGTGCAGTTAAATTCTGAAAGTTTTTCATCAGAACTGTGTTCTATTGTCACAAAATCAAGATGGAAAATCAAGAATGCCAAAATATTGGCTGTCCATATATGGAAGAATACAATGTGTGATTATGTACATTGTAACCGTGGTGATAACAATGGTCTATTTATCTAGTACCAATAGAATTGTTTTATATTTGTTTTCTTGTTCTTTACATAGTATGTGATTTATTGTCCCTGTTAATTTGACAACAATGACTCATTGTAGTATTTCTGTTAACAAGTAAGAGCGCTGACTTTCAGTCAGTGCAGTTGTACTCCGAGGATCGGGGTGCGCGCCCCGGTCTTGCCAGATCCGAGCATGGCCGGTGCCCTGTGGGAGTGGCAATTGGCGGCTGCTTCCGGGTGGGGGGAGGGGGAAAAAAGGCACAAAAAGGCCCTGGGCGAGTTGGAATCACGGTCAGGAGCTTGAGGAGTCGCGCCCTGTAGAGCAGTGTTTTTCAACCTTTTTTGAGCCAAGGTAAATTTTTTACATTAAAAAAAATCCTGAGTCACACCACCAACCAAAAGTGTTACTAATTAAGTGAAGTTAATAGGATAAGATGATTTCCCACGGCACACCTGACGATCTCTCACGGCACACTAGTGTGCCGCGGCACAGTGGTTGAAAATCACTGCTGTAGAGGACGTGGCGCCCTCCTTCCTACTACTGGCTGACAGGGTGGTATAGCGGTGATTCTCTAGCGGATGCTACATGGGGGGAATTGAATTAGAATAGGGGTTCAATTGGCTACTAAATTGGGAGAAAAATGGGAATAAAAAATAAAATAAAAAAAACATAGGAAATGCATCACGTGTGTGTGTGTGTTTGTGATGCGTTGCCTAACACCTCTGGGTTCCTCTTAAAAAAATAAAAATAAAATACTTTTTGTAGCTGAAAGGTCAGCATCGCTATTAATGATGGAATAAACTGATTATTTTTTGGAGAATGTGTAAGCGTGTGTGTTTGTGTGTGTTTATGTCCTGGTCCTCACAGTGGAATTTGCGTTATCGTGGCTAAGATAACTCATGTATCCTCCTCAGAAATGAGCTTGTATATTAAATGCAAAAATGTATATTAAATGCGAAAAGGTACCCAGCAGTGCCTTCAGAGCAACACTGACCATTGTCTTAATCTGGCCTCCTTCACCTTTGCAGCTATCAAGGAAATTATAAGAAATTTTTACATGTGAACTGGTGTTTCATTCTGAACAGTGATTGGTTATCTACATTTAGACTGACTGTGTGGCCAGTCTGGGGCCAGCTGGTAGATGGAGCAGATCCAATATTGTACAGGGGGGTATTTCACAAAGCAGGATTACTGAGTTAACTGGATAACTGCACTGAGTAAAACCGGAATGGCTATTTTCTTCTGTCCATTTAAATTTTTTTTTTTACTCAGTGCAGTTATCCAGCTAACTCAGTAATCCTGCTTTGTGAAACTAAAACTAACTACGCAAAACTAATAACACAACCAATGATTGGTGCAATACAAATACCGTGACCAATCATTGGTCATGTTATTGATTTTGTGAGTGCTCAGTGCTGAAAGGTTTTGCATACACTCAAGGGCCGTTCACACAGCGGGCGGTAGACGGCAGGACGAAACCGGATGTCATTGTTTTCAATAAGACAATGACGGCAAGACGGCAGTCTACGGCAAAATCGCAGACGGCAGGACGAACTTGCCATCGGAATATAAAATATTCTTATTTTTGCCGTCTACCTCGGCGGTAGGGTCATGATGCCGATCGAACGGAAGTGGTCCGTTTCAAAATGGATGAAGTTTGTGCAACTTCGTGGTAGAGAAGGAGAGAGGTGGGAGGAAATATCGAACCAAAAAGTAAAAAAATAATAATAATCTTGACAAAATGGCTGCAGTATGGAGTGTTGTAAGCACTGACATGCAGATTCCAGGAACACATTATTATTAGCTGTATTTTCAGAAGCTTTTCTGTGTATGATTTGAGGTGTGACTAACTAGCTAGCGCAGACAGGATTGGCGCGAGAGTAAACGGGGCGATCGGAGAGAACCAGCTGGCGGATGAGCGGTAGCAGATGGATGACAGGCGTTGTCAGTCAAGAAGGCGCCCCCGCACAAGCAGGACAGCACCGGGGCCCGGACCAGCGGTGGGGCTACAACGTGAAATGCGCGAGCGCTCTCCGCAGCTTTTGCCACAGAGGAGCGACAATCGCGGGTCAGGCCAGAGGCGCTGTTTCCCTCTGCCGCCCAGGCCGACGTGCCGATCAGCCCGAACAGACCCAGACGTGACGTGAACCTAGGCTGTAGTTCTGACGTTAGTCCACTGGAGGGGGGTAGAGAGTCGAGGAGAGGTTTTTTCCGCTGGCTGGATTCTTTCCTGCTGATCTCTCTCCGGAGCAGTACGGTGCCTCCAAGCGTCTCCGCGTTCGATGCATCTCCCGGGGGGGGGGGGGTCAGTGCTTCCGATACACTCCCGTGGCCGTTGCCTTGGCGATGTCTCAGGCCCATTTTTTTAGGGCACAGTGTCAGCTGCTTCTCGCCCCAATGGATTCTGGGTTCTGAACAATGCATTTTACGCACACAATGGATACCTGTAAAAAACTGGCCTGGTGTTGAATAGGCGCCGTTTTATCGCTGATTACTATGGATTCATAGGAATATGATTTATCCCATGGCAACCACAGTGACAAATACCTTTTTTTAAATTAAGATTTTTCTTAATGCAGTACTGCTGAGTTTTGTGTAAACTTCATAATATGAATAAAGCGTTGTGCCTGTTCATGTCGGAAGCAAAAAGAAATTGTAAGAAAACGTGTGCGCATTCGTGCGTGCGCGCTCATACATTTGTGAGTAATTTTTTGTGTGAATGTTTGCATTCGTGCATGCATGAGCATATGTCTGTGAGTGTGTACATATGTGTGTTGTTTGTGAATGCATATTAGTGTGTGTGTGTGTGTAAGAGAGAGAGAAAGAGAATGTGTGTGAGTAAGAGAGGGAGGGAGTGTGTGTGTGTGTGTGTAAGGGAAAATGTGTGTTTGTAAGAGAGATCATTTTGTGTGAGTAAGAGAGAGAGAGATAGTGTGTGTCTGAAAGAGAGAGGCATGCATAGAAAGGCAGTCTTTTAATCAATGCGCTCGCCCTGTACCAGCGAGCTTAAAGTGGTTCTCATCTGACGGGAGGGGATTAGTTTTAATGGGAGTGCGTGGCTCAGGCCTTTAAATGGGTCCCCCTGTTTTCATCTGGAACGAGATATAATCATCACCTTACCTCTGATGAGGTGAGCTCCGATAGTATCTACAATTATTCACACCGCGCAGCCACCCCCAGCAGACAGGGAAACGATGCTACAACGTTGCGGAAACGTCGTGAGAATGTTAGGTGTTTGGAAACGGCTGCTGCAACGTTGCAGAAGTGTTGTGAGAATGTTACGTGTTTGCGAACGCGGTGGGGAGAGGCATCCAAGGCCTCATCTGTCTGAACTGAAGGGCACCTCGGCGATTCCATGTAACACTCTCACAACGTTTCCAGAACGTTTATTCATTTACACATTTTAAACACCAGAGGCATATTTTCTGATAGTAGGGCTTTTTTTGGTTTTGGCGAGTATTAGAAAGGAAGGAGATATTGACTGTTTGGAACCTGCAGTGGTGTGTGTGTGTGTGTGTGTGTGTGTGTGGGGGGGGTGGGGGATTAAGTTACCTTCTTTATGTGAGCTGTTAGCTGAGGCAATATAAAAATTATACAGATAATGGGAAAACAGAAAGAGATTTTTTTAAAATTGTTTGTCTTTGTGTGTGAGACAGCGAGAAAGAAAAAGAGAGAGAGGCAAACATATTGTGTGTGAGTGTGTGTGTCTGTGTGTGTCATTTGAGGTGAGCTGAGGTGAGGGTTCCCCCCTCCCTTACACACAACCTCAGAACAGCTCTATTATATCTGGCCTTCATTTACAGTAGAGTCAGACCTCCAACCGATGCGATCTGCGCACCCTGCTCCATATCACGCACAACCACTGGGCCCAAAAGAGACCCAGGTTTAGACTACAGACCCCAAATCCCCAAAAACCCACAATAACCAGGAGAGAGAGAGAGAGAAAGAGGAGTTCCGAGGTACTCTTCTTAAAGGAGCCGTACATCGAGAAAAAAAAGATTATTAAACCTTTGTTAAATTGCCAGATTCATGTCGTAAAAGTTTAAAAATGAGAATGCGGGTCTCTCGTGTTCAGGGAGTATAAACGCAAGTCCAAAGCACCCTTCCTCAGCTTGTTCAGTTTATAATTTAGGCATTTATATGAAGCTTTTTAACCTAACTTTACAGAAAGTTTTCACATGACTAGAAAACCACCACTAGAGATCGAGATAAGGGTGACCGTTCAAAACCTACCAATTATAAATTAAAAGTACGCAACGCGTGTTCCGCCTCATTGTAATTTACTTCAGGCGATGAGGGTGTGGCTGGAAGATCGTTTTTTTTCTTCTCTGAAGAGAGAATAAATCACCTTCTTCCCTTCAGGCTTGTGCATAAAGACTCTGAAAACGCTCATCGTCGGCGAGCGACAGACAGGAACCACCGAAGACTTCTCCGTGAAAGATGTGTTCGCAGCAGTCCCTCCGTCTGGCAGCACGGTGACGGGCGCGTGACGACGATATCTGACCTTTCCGATTTCTACCCTTCAACGCGATTGCGAGGAGCGCATCACAAAACGCATTAGCCATTTGTCATTTGCCTTTCTCTCCACCCTGAACTTCCCCGGGTTTTATAATCGAATTTCAAGTGCAGAGCGCAAACAAAAAAATAATTTTTTCTCTTTTCAGTCGCTGTGAACGCACCGTGAGTAGTTGTTATGTTGCGGCCGCTGAGTGCGTTGATTGGATGCTGATTGCACGTTGTCAAGTAACTGTAATCAAGACAAATGGAGTCCTCACAGGAGAGAAACCTCCTTTATTCCTACAACACAAACATATATAATCTCTCTCACTCTCCGTCTGTCTCTCTCTGCCTCTCTCTCTGTCTCTATCTCACTCCATCTCTCTCTCTGTCTCCCTCTCTCTCCCTCTCTTCATCTCCCTCTTTTTTTCTCCCTCTGTCTCTCCCTCTCCCTTTTTTCTACTCTTTCTCTCCTGTCAGTTTTCTGGCCGTTCTCTTTTGAGCTGATTATTACCTCCCTCCGGGTCTTTCAGCTGACACAAATTAAAGGTCAAATGCTTACACATCTCATTCGGAAAGAAAAACAACACAAATGATCCTCTGCACGTCTCCCCCTCCTTGTGTTCTCATAACCACCACTGGAAGTCCAGTGGAACCCACCCCTACACCAACTCCTGATGGGAGATTTCTATTGAATGCCAGCCTGCACCCTGTGGGCCTGATGCTTAAAACGCAATACAGACTGCCACCACTAGGGGGTGAGACTGATGTAACCATTACGGTGGCTCTGAGGTGCCAAACACAACAGTAATTATGAAATGCACAAACAATACATAAAAAAACAGATACATGCTTTAAAAAAAACAACAATAAAAACGGAAAAAACATCAGGAAAAAAGGTGTTATCAAGACAAATATTTGCCGAATGTGGCCAGTAGCTACACAGGGCAACACACAATAGGTGCTTGCGTCACCCAGGATATATGAAGGTTCAGTCGGACACGAGTCTATATCTCATCGCACTTGGGAGACCCCTGCTGGCCGATAAGGGCACTTGTAAAAATGCATGTCAAAGCCGCATATGAAAGGTCCCTCCTCCAACACCGCTCTACGAGAGCTTACCTGCAGTCTGCGATGCTAAAAGAAGCAGCTGTAGGATGGCACGTGTTTCGGTTTTCAGAGCCGTGGGTGTCCCAGCTCTCCCGGATTGGCAGGGTGGTTTGTGCCTGGATTGCGACTGTGGTTACAGACAGTTGGACATTCCAGATTGGGGAGGGAATTGTATACAACCCCGGGCAAAAATTATGGAATCACCACAATTATGGATGTTCACCCAGCTTTTTTACTTCGTAGAAAATAAACAAAACAATTTTTGTTTAATAGCTGAATATTCTGGCTTCATGAAACATACCTCAAACAAATTTAATTATTTTAATTAATGGCATATTTTTTTCCAGATCAAGTAGAGAAGCAAATCACTTTTTTTTTCTCATAATAAATTTTTTTCATAATAAATCTACTTCAATTAAAGGTTGGATTTCTCTCGTTTTTTCAGTGTGAGATTACGTTAATTCACCAAACGGTGATTTTTTTATACCCCTTTTTACTCATCTTTACCAGGGGTGCCAATAATAGTGGAGGGCAGAGGCGGTCTTACCCATTAGGCAAAGGTCGGCAATTGCCTGGGGCCCCAAGCTGACCCCATACTACAAAGGGCCCCGTTAAATGCCTCATAAACGTTGGGGGGCCCCCCCCCCCCCCCCCCCCCAGTCCCCACTACATTGGACTATTCCATGATGAGCCGTCTGCGGAAATGATTCAGTAGCCAATACGTGTTTCAGCTCGGCGCGATTATTAAAAAGTGAAAATGAAGCGAAGCTACCCAAGTCAGTCTGAGACTGCTAGCACTAGCACTAGTGTTGTTAGCATTGCTAATGCTAGCGAAGAGGAGCTAACGTTACTAGGGATGTGCGCGTTTAGTCGACGAGCCAATTAAACGTTTATACCCTCGCTAGTCGGCACCAGAAATACTAGTCGGTTAAACTTACTATTTTATTAATGTACACATTTAAATTACATATTGACATAATTTGCACTGAAATTTCATGTTTTCCTGGTCAAATGTTGCTTTATAAAAAAAACGAGAATCCGTTACTAATGTTAACAACGCCGGATTAAAAAAATAATTTTAAAAAACGAAGGAAAAAAACAAAACGCATTAGCCTGTTCGCCCTGCAAGTTAAACCAGCGAGGTGGAAAGAGTAAGTAGGCCTATCGCGTTGTTGAATAGCCCAATATAACTAATCTAATGTCACGTCGATCAGTTGGCCTAATTGTTATTTTTTTGTGTTCCTATTATTGGGAGCTTTTCTGATGACCGATTATTATTTTTTACTGTATTTGCTATGCGATCGCGTTCACCCAATGAAAATGCCATTGTAATAATCAGGCACGTTTCCTAAAAATGTTTTGTTACGTTGAATATTGTTTTCAATAAATGTTATTTGTTAACTTTTATTTAGTGAGTTGTCATGTTTTGTAGGATAATGTGCAATGTTCATAATGCAAGGCGCAAAGTGCCACACATTTCAACGGCATTTAAAATACGATTTGGTTATTGAAGAATGTGATTAACGGTTTCAAATTTCAGGGAAATTTGTCGTTAGGAACATCCCTAAACGTTACCCATTGCTGCTGCTGGCAGTGCCAACCTAGATTGCTCCAGCAGCAATGATGATGATGATACATGCATCACAACTGATCTTTCTTAGATAAATAAGGATTGAAAAGGGGGGAGAGCAAGGGATGTGTGAGGGCCCCATGCCTGTGTTTGCCTTGGGCAAAATGACTAAGTCCGCCACTGGTGGAGGGCACTGTATATACAACCCGGGCCCTATATATCCAATTCCAAATTTAGATTCCAGAAAATGGGAGTACGCCAGGTCACCAGGGGGCAGCACATGGTGGTAGGGGAAAAACAGATATATTTAGAAAAAAATAATAAAATAATAAAACATTTTATAAAGAATGTCCTTTAATGTCAGTATTTGGTATTCTCTTGTTATTGTTTCTAGATATCAGGGTGTATGTCTTTGTCTTTAGATATCAGGGTGTAATGGCTTGTCTCAATACAGATCCCCATTTCTCACAATGCAGCTTGACTCAAACACCCATCGGTTCATGTTCCAGGGTAAAATGGTGGCTCTCCACCTGGGAATCAAATCTAAAATTCAACATCTTTAGTATCTGCTCAGTTCTGGGATCACAGCAGGGACATTGAAATAGGTACAGGATATCATCACCTTTCTCTTAGAAACCAGTGAGGAGCTTTCCACCAATCACAAAGTACATTAATAAAAACAAATACAACAAAGTCAACTGTAATTGGTGGATACCTTGTGGCTAAAGTACGTAGAAAAGCGCTCCTGGAAGTATAATCAGAATGTATCCACCAATCATCGTCAGGGTCGTTACATTTCTTCCTAACCAATGTCCTGGTTTCTATGCAAAAAGTGATGACCCCAACATCTCATTCCTTTGTTATCATCCTTGGGTCAAAGTGCCACAACCACTTCCTGTGCGTGACCATTCTATCACAAACAGAAAGACAGACAGCAATAAATGACTTTGTGGTTGCTGGCAGGCAGTGAAGCCTAAATTATACTATCTTGCGTAAAGTCTCCAAACTGATAACAAGCTTAATTGAAAAGCAATTAAATTAAACATTTAGTATATGTTTGTTGGCTACCTTTGCAATACTATGCCATATAATTATTTGCTGCAAAAAAAAAAAAAAAAAAAAATATGTGCTATTAAAAATGGTGATTGTCATTTGTGATTTGTCTTGTTGGCATGTTGGTTATTGTCAAATATTATATGATGTGCGTGTGCACACACACACACAAACAGGCACACACACTACATATTCACCTCATACATACAAACCTCTCCCTCCTAGATACACACGCACACACACACACACGCAGTGATGTCTTTGTGAATAAGTCAGAAGTCTCATAAATAATGAAGCATCTCTAAAGGCTTTAGGTACAATAGAGCATCCTGGCTGAGCTGTGCAGGGATTTCCAGCATG
The DNA here is from genome assembly GCA_022702515.1 of Ilyophis sp. 1 JC-2022. NCBI lineage: Eukaryota > Metazoa > Chordata > Actinopteri > Anguilliformes > Synaphobranchidae > Ilyophis > Ilyophis sp. 1 JC-2022. Next base: position 47,115,024 of record CM040400.1, on the reverse strand, counting down.
GCGGCTCCACCAGGCCATATACCGCCACTCCCATATTCCAAACACAGCAATTACCCTCATTAAACTCTACTGTTTACTTAAATAGACCAGATTTTCATCGTCCAAGAAAATCTGCATTGTATAGAATTGAGCGTGCAAATTTTTCTTAGTTCATATAATAACATGTCATATTTTTTCCATTGGTTTTTTTTTCATCATTTCAAAACAAAACATAGCAGAGATCAAGATTTAATTTAATGACGAAAAAGTCATCATGCATTTAATGATTTAGTCAAACACCACAGTAACTGAACAGTACTGGTATTTTTTGAGCATGTGGCTCCACTTGAACTGGACGATAGATCACCAGGATCAGCAGGGGAGCCTTAATAGCACTTGAGGCCCCTGGGCTATGGACATTTTTTGAGGCCCCCCCCCCCATGAATTTATTTTTGTTCGAAACAGTCATTACATTTAATTTGATTTAGTCAAACACCACAGTACGGACGTTTATCATCTTTTTTTAAAATATATTTTTTTAAGAGGCCCCTGATTGGCCGAGGCCCCGGGCTGAAGCCCAGGTAAGCCCGTGCATTAAGGCGCCGGTGAGGATCAGGCTTGAAGACGACTGCCCCCAGAAAGACAGGATTTCCAGTGACCTTTAACTGGTACTTATCCTTTGGAGCAGCCCTTAAATGCCTATATCAGTACCACTGCGTGACTATGGAAGGTTTGTCCCTGGTCCAATTAAACTGAGTGCGTCTTGGCTGGTGTTAGTTAATCACGATTGTAAAGGGGCAGGATTGAAAATGTCAACTCTGGCCTTCTTTCAATGAAGCTCACGGTTGTGATGATACCTGTTTAAAAACGACAACTGGCGCAACATCAATCAATTATAATTTTGCGAATGATGAAGTCACAGAAGGGCTACTACGAAGGGTGCCGGGGGGAAGCTACAGGAAGTGTAGCCAAGCTAATGGACCAGGGTCTTTCAGCACAGCAGGTTCAAGATCTTTTTCGGTTCATGGCTCATGCCTTCCTCGATTATGCCGTATATATATATATATATATATATATACATATATATATATACACTATATATATAAGAGGGTTCATTATTGGGGCACAGATGGCAGGAGCTTCAGTCACAAAGGCTGCTCAAGTGGCTCATGTTTCTATAGGAACAGTGACTAAAGTGACATCTCCATTTAGATCTATGGAAAAGACATCAGTAAATTGCGGTCGGAAGCGCACATTCGATGACCGTGACGCTCGTGCGTTAGTGCGATATGTAAGGGAAACCAGAAGAGCAACTCTTCCCCAGGAGACTGAGAATGTCAATACAGGATGTGATCAGACTGTGTCAGCGAGAACAGTCCATTGACGACTACATAGAAAGGAATATTATAGTAGGGTTTCAGTGTCGTATGCTATGGCCTTCGCAGTCACCAGATCTCAACCCAATTGAACACCTATGGGAGACTTTGGACTGATGTGTTCGACAGCACTCTCCACCACCATCATCAAAACACCAAATCGGGGAATATCTTTTGTAAGAATGGTGTTCCATCCCTCCCGTAAAGTTCCAGAGACATGTAGACAGTGGCGCCGCCAAGGGGTGGCCAGAGGGGGCCACGGCCACCCTGATACAATCGCTGGCCCCCCCACTGGCCCCCCCCTCGCGAGCTGCATATGCATAATATGCTGCTATCTCATATTTTACATTAGGTACTATTCATTTAAATCAATAATTATATTTGTCATAATAGTTCATGCATGTGAAAGAAAATAACAAATGTATAGCTAGCCAGCCAGCCGCTTAAGCGCAGTGCACTGGCAGGAGACTGAGCGCAAATAGGCCCCGCCCATCCCGCGGGGGGAAACACATCCCGCTCTCGCCCTCTATTGACTTGACGTGCTGGTGCCTTCTTGTCATTTCGATCTGTTAGCCAACAGCATAAAAATGCCTAAAAGTTATTGTTTGGTGGGATGCACTACAAACAAGGCAAAAAACCCAGAATTGCGGTTTTATAAGATTCCGAACTGCAAAACGGAGCCCATAACATGAGAAAAGTGGATCCGAGCAATAAGACGTGAGGCGTCGGCGGGAAGCAAGGGAAAATGTGGGACCCTGAAACTCCACACGCTTATGTGTGCAGCAGGCATTGTTTCACAGGTAGCCTAAGTCAAATAAGTTATCCAATTGTCTATTTTTGGCTAACTAATATTGCTGTAAGAAACGCTAAAACATTTTGACCATATGCAAATGGTTTGTAGTGGAATGTGGATAAATCGGAGTGCTATAACGTTACAGTATTATATTTGCAAGTGCAAAATATTATCATCCACTTACAAAAAAGTTTTGAAAAGAATTTGAGGCCTCTGTGTGGTGTTTTTAAACTCTAGTAGGCTTGTTCCTAGTAAATGTTTTGTTCCTTACAATCAATGTAGCTACTTCTTCAAATTAAAGCTGTATATTTGTCTTTTTAAGGAAAAGGACAACTACTAGCCTATTTGAAGAACAATGAATCGCCTATGTATATACATATACATAACACATTGAAACAGGATTGTTGTAGAACTCAATATGTTAATGGTACCGGTATTAGTCTGTGCACATCAGATAATTAGTAACATTAACTGTAAAATAAGAAACCAAAGTATATCAGCATGCGATTCCTTAACTCTCATATTGACATAGTTTTCAACTAGCCTATATACTACATCAACATAATAGAATTCCTGAAATTCAGTTATGGCTTTTGGTTTTGGTGTGCCACCCCAAGATTTTCAGTGGCCCCATCTGGCCACCCCAATGAAAAATTTCTGGGGGCGCCCTGTTTGTAGAATCTATGCTAAGGCACATTGAAGCTGTTCTGGCAGCTTGTGGTGGCCCAACACCTTACTAAGACGTACACTTCATGTTGGTTTTCCCCGTCTATATATATATATATATATATATATACACCATATATACGCGGTTAAAGGGTAAGTCCAGAAAATGAATGTAGCACAAGAAGCATTAATGACGAACCACATACATAATAATCACCTATAGGCTATATACAGTATATTCCACCACTAACCATAATTCTCAGATAATGTCCTAATAAAGGTTTAGCGTGTTGAATCTGGATCGTTTAACTTGTCAAACGAATGCTTTCTCAGTTGTTTCTTTCTGAGTTGGTAAAAAAAATAACCTAAATATATCAATCACCTCTCCTACGAGACTACTCTCCCAGTCCCCCACCCCCAACTTTTGCAGGGTGTGGAAAGGGAGAGGTGTGTTTTGGGTGGGGGGTGTGAGCGGGGTGATGATGTAAGCGAGGAGGGAGGGGATGCCCCCATAGCGCTCAGCATGAACGCTCCGTGGCAAAAGGATGTGCGAGCAAGCAGCGCGCTACTGCAGGGACGGTGTCCACAAACTCCTCCACAAAGAACAACCCAAACTCCGGGCGCAGGACAGCAAAGAACAACCCAAACCAGGAGACCGGGACAGCGAGACAGTGACGGCTGCACAGTCCGGCAACAGCGGCGCCCAGCCGGGTGGAATTGACGGGCTCGTCCGCTGGATAGTTACCAAGATGAGCGACAACAAAAGCATCTCTTCCCGGGAATACGCGAAGGAGGAGGCGGCAGTCGCCCAGGAACAGTTTTTCGCCCCGGAGCCCCGAAAAGGCATCTCCGTGATATTGGATGTAGGTAGCTACTACATAGCTGATTACCTGTCTTTAATTGTTGACATTAATAACGGTGATATATGTGTACTATGTGGTCACGGCGGCATGCCACTAAAATGCTATCCGCAATACGACGTTTACAGTGCGCAGAGGTTAGCAGTTTCACTCTGCTAAAATGAATTAAAGAAGGGAAGTTCAGTTGAAAGCAGTTTCTGCGCACCTGTTTCAGTAGGCTAGGTAGCCATTGTGGCAGTGCGAAACTGTGAAGTTATTGAAATGTTTGTGGCGTTCAATAAAAAGTAAACAGGGAGAAACTTCGCCCCCAGTTTCATGTCCGTTGCATCAACTGAGGGAAAAAAGCCATAATCTTACGTACAGTAAACAGTAGGCTACGCACGACGGACTAACGGCGAACGCTTTATGGAGTCCCCACAATTCAGACGCGTTTCACACCGGCGCAAAACAGAGTGGCGAGGCGCTTTCGGTATGCACGGCTATGCCAGCGCGCAGTTTAAAATGAATACAACGAAATGCGTTAAAGACTAAGCGGCGAGCTCGTGAAGACCTCAGAATGGCTCACGGGTAAACGCGTCAGATCTTTGCAGTTATTTTTACTGTTCGCGTTTATCAGACATCTCGGGAGATTGCACTGCGCACCATCTTAAACCACGAAACAAGCAGCATCTCTGATATACATTTCTACCGTACTTTTAATGATTTATTCGGGGCCCTGGGTTTTTCATTGCGCACGGCACTTGCGTTGTGCTGTAGGCTTCCTCTGTCACGTCTCAGCAGTAGGCTATTGATTAAATGGGTCGAAGAGTTGCCTCTTTTTTTATTGGTGCGTGATAATTATCTGTGTCTCTCGGTTCTGTCTCAAGAGATCGAGATTTTTTAGAGTAAAATATACAAAGGCAGATCGACTTAAAAGTCGGTCATTTTGGGTTCTTAATGCTTATAAGCAGTGCTTTGAAAGTTTTTTTAAATTCTCAGTTAAAAATCTGGGTGAAAATGCCACCTGGTATAATGAAAGGCGTGAAGGCTGAATAGATGGCGATAAGACACTGCCTCTGCTGCGAGTGGGTGACTGGAACAATGTTTCAATGAACCTGGGAGCGCAGGTGTTTCTTACGGATCTGATTCCCTCTACCTCCGCCGTGTCTGGCGGATTCCATTAACGGCCGCTTCGATGCCAAACAAAACAAAACCTTTATATAGCCTAACCCCCACACATCTAGGCTACTTTTACTTGATCGAGAAGCTCTATGTTTGCATATCCATTATGAATAGCCTACAAGAGTTGCGGTGTTTGCAGATAATTAATTAATCACCGCTTTTCTCGGATTTAAATTGTCCTTGTCGCCGCCGTGTCACCTGGAGTTGATTCGAAAGCACATTCAGTCAAGGGTTTAGATTTTATTTATTAATCTGAATGAAGTAAATTTGCTACATTGTGCACAGAGCACTTTCAGTAACGGCAGTTATTGAAACTGGAGCAAGCATACCTATGAATCTACATCAACAATTTGCGTTTTAAAATTATTATATATATATAATTTTGCATGAGCGCAAGACAGAGTGGCTGTTCTGGCAGAGAACAGTGTAAGTTAGGCAGTGAAATACAGGACTGGAAATCAGACAGGTAGAGAGAGTAAGTACCAGAGCGATTCCTCAATTCATTTTATGAGGAGGAGAAAAAAACGCTTGCTGTAAAACATGAGTTCAGGCGGTCCTACTTTTTTTCGAAGCCAACTTTAATTCCATTTTTCACACGGCATAACGTTTTAAGGGAGACCGATCTCTTTTCCCCTAATTGAATTAAGCACCATAGATCAGATATTTTGCTGAGTAAAGAATAGTTAGGCCACTCTCCTGTCTGCTGGTCCTTTTTTGGATGGCAAAGTGCGGGGAAGCGCAAGGAATCATTCTGCTGGCACAAAACGGACACCTAAAATCATTGAGTCAGCACCGTAGCCCTCAAACCTCTGGACATTATGCATATTCTTTTCTGCGAGGGAGCCAAGTAAATTTCTTTTATTTCAGTCTGTCACTACAAACAAATGGTTTCTTTAAAATTGTGAAATGTTTGCAGGGGGTGTTGGGCTATGAGTAAGTGCCCTCGCGATCTATTGCAGCCATTAATCATGTGGAATGGCTGCCATATTGATTTAAAAAAATAATAATAATAATTTTGACAAAATGTCAATATCCCTGTTAGCCATTGTGAATTTTATGAAAAGTAAAAAAATTATTTAATAAGTTTATTCATTAAACACTAATATGTGATGCCTAGCTGGGAATACATGGATGAAACCATTTTTTCAATTTAAAAATTCCTTCTGCTGTTGTAGAGAAACATTGTAATATCTAATGCATGGCCAACAAGTTCTGCCAAAACTCATGCAGGTTTGCAGCTGATTGTAGTTTTTTTCACATTCATTTCAGGGTGTGTACATCTGATTAAGACTGGGGCCATCAGATTATCGTTTTCCTAATCTTTGATTGCTATTTCTTCTCCCTCCTCCTCTTCCAACAGTAGAGGCAAGCAAACTCCATACATTCTTAATGAGGCAGTGACAGTGGCAGCACAGAGAGAGAGCGAGAGAGAGAGCGACAGAGAGAGAGAGAGAGAGAGAGAGAGAGAGAGAGAGAAAGAGAGAGAGAGAGATATTGCTGTCTCTGGAGCGGCTCCCGTGTATGGTGGTAATCTCACACAACTCTTGTATTGGTTTGTATTGTGGTCAAACGTGGCATTAATACACATGTAATCATACTGTTCAGCACATTCAGGTTATTTTTACAACTGGTTGCTGTAACTGGATCCACACCACTGATAAAAAATAAAAAAATTTTTTGGGTTTTTCCTCAATAAAAACACTAGCTACCCAGGTGATGTGAAAGTGTGTCACATACAGTCAAGCCGGAAAGTCTGAACACCCCTTTCACCTTCTCCACATTTTATTACATTACAGACATATTCTACAATAAATTGAGTACATTTTTTGTCTCAATTCTACACAAAATAGCCCATAATGACAGAGTGAAAACATGTTTTTAGAAATTTTTGCAAATGTATTAAAAATCGAAAACTGAAATTTTTCATTTACATAAGTATTCATACCCTTTGCTTTAACATATTTTTAAAGTATCATATTTAATATTTGGTCGCATATCCTTTGCATGTTGTTACTTCCTGAAGATTCAGCTGTAAATTACGCTGGTACAGTATGGAACACATGACTGGCTAAATGGCTGTAAGTCATCAAGGGTCTGAGCTATCGAACGAGCCCCAAACCATCACTCTGTTGCCAGATATGGAGTAGATGTGGATGGATCACTGCAAGGGTTATTTCTCCTGACTCATTTTCCTATAGAACTCTATGGGGAAAAAAGTCAGGAGAAACAACCCTTAAAGAGATCCATCCACATCTACTCCATATCTGGCCGCAGAGTGATGGTTTGGGGCTCGTTTGATACCTTAGACCCTTGATGACGTACAGCCATTTCACCAGTCATGTGTTCCATACTGTACCAGTGTAATTTACAGCTGAATCTAGTCTCACCCCCCAATTCTCATAGAGATCAGTTTAAATGCAGAGAGGTTATAGTATCGCTTGTAACAGTACCTGAAAATAAGATATCGAGAGTCTTGATGTTGATTTGTAACAAACTTCAGGATGTAACAGCATGCAAAGGATATGCGACCAAATATTAAATATGATTCATAAAAATATGTTAAAGCAAAGGGTATGAATACTTATGTAAATGAGAGATTACAGTTTTCGATTTTTTATACATTTGCAAAAATTTCTAAAAACATGTCCTTTGTCATTATGGGCTATTTTGTGTTGTGGCAAACTCCGAGGTGGTTGGAGTTATCACGCAACTGAAAACAATAACCTCAATGTCCACACCGCGGCAATTAAATTTAAATTGATATTTGAATGCTGTTTTGGGGGAACGAGAGGTAGAAGTGAATGGTAGCGTCAGCCAGTCCGTAATCCGGGAGAATAGTCGTGGTGCGATGGCAGGGTTCAGTACACGTAGACGGGTTCTCTTACGGTCCAGGGCTGATGCAGGAGGAGGGTTGTCAAACAGGCGGGGGTCGGTAACGGGCCGGGTTCTCATTCAGTCCGGGAATTGGGCACACAGCAGACTTCTCCTGACAAAAACAGATCAAACACATCGCTTTAACTTTCTCTCTCCAACAAATACAATATCCTCTCTCACACTCTCTCTCTCTACTCCACCTTGGTTTCGCATAAGCTACTCCGTCTTCCGGTTGTTTGTCAGTCCATTTTCTAGGGCCCCGATTAGCCCGGTGATTCGCCACAGCTGACTTGCCCGGCGTCTTCTCCAGGTGCCGTGTATTTCCTTGTTGAGGCGGTGACTTCCTCGGAAGTCCTAATATGGATACGCCGTCTTTCCACATCAGCCGAACATATCTTCCATCTATCACCTCTCCGTGGTTCTGTCCCCGCCGGTTGCCACAACGTGAAGAAGGTGAAAGGGGTGGGCAGACTTTCCGGTTTGACTGTAGTTGTTGAACTGTTTGAACAACGTAAGTAACAGTGCTATTACACAGCTTATCATCTGGATAAGTCTCAATCAAACAGTCTAAATGGGTGATGATGTGACACACATGCGTCCGTATATGTCCCAGACTTGGAGTGGGTAGCTATTCATCCCAGCTATTATAAAGAGCAACAGACAAGTGCACAACAGCCAGGGCAATCACATGTGAATACAACAGGGGTCCTTACCTGGGGATTCAAATGTGACTGACCCTGTCCTGTCTCACAAAGCAGGATTACTGAGTTAGCTGGATAACACTAAGTAAAAACCTGGAACAGCTCTTTTTCAGTCCATGTTCCAGATTTGCAGTTACCCAGCTAACTCAGTAATCCTGTTTTGTGAAACAGGCCCCTGTTCAACCTGAAGAAGGCACTGTAACCACAGGAACTATGGCCGTTTCCCCTGCATTAAATGCACTTATTACATTTTGGGGCAGACGCCCTTATGTATGACTTGAGTTCCTTTACTATTATACTACACTGCTGCCCTTAACTATTATACTACACTGCTGCTCTTAACTATTAAACTACACTGCTGCCCTTAACTATTATACTACACTACTGCCCTTAACTATTATACACTGCTGCTCTTAACTATTAAACTACACTGCTGCCCTTAACTATTATACTACACTACTGCCTTTAACTAATATACTACACTGCTGCCTTTAACTATTATACTACACTGCTGCCCATAATTTATTTGCATAGCGCTTTATGTGCTTTAGATCTCCTCATTATCTAAAACCCTGTGAGGATCCCTCTTTGGCTCCGCGTGAATGCCTTCCGTCTTTGGCTCCGCGTGAATGCCTTTCTGCTTTCTGCCCGACAGGCTCACGACTTCATCGGCTCGGTGCAGATGGAGAACTCGGGGCTCCTCAGGCTCATTCATACTAGACATGTCAAGGGTGTCAAAGCTATGAGCTTGTCCTCTCCGCCCCCCCCCCCCCTACCCCCCCCCCCCCCCGCATTTACAGATTGCCTAAGATGATCTGCTGATCTGCACCAGCTTTCCATCGGCGAGGTTTATGACTGTTCTCTTGTGTTCAGTCAGTCGATAATGGCTTGCTTTGTGGCAGGCAATTCAGCGTTTCTTCTTGTGGTGCCCCCCTGGAAGTGAAAAATAAGTGACCAGCGAATGATGGAGCACTTCCTCTGCGCTGTCCTTGGCCGCAACTCAAACGGCGATGCACATTTGTTGAGCGCTGAAGTGTCATTAGGGATTTTTACAGAGAGGAGTTATTGAGCAACGGAAGTACGGCAAACAAGCAGCCAAAATAGTGCACTGTCGGCTTCTTCGCGTCTCTGTTCTGCTCATGTGTCAAGGATCATTTAGATAATTAGAGAAGTGTCTGATGACCAGTCGGCTTTACAATGGCAGGTATTGGGGCTTTCTTGGGTTTGTGGTCTATAGCCAAAAAAATACACTTTAAGTAACTCCAAAGAAGCTTGTACAGCGGTATTATGTTTCCAGAGGCTGTCTATTTAGGAACATCACTGTGTGGATGCAGAGCTGGACACAAGGATGTAAGGCCTAAGGACCTGATTTAGGCTTTTGGTGTGCGCAAATCTAATAACACGACCGATGATTGGTGCAAAACAAATACCACAACCAATCATTGGTCATGCTATTTGTTTTGCTTGTGCCAAAAAGTTTTGCACACGCTAACGATCTTAGTAAATCAGGCCCTAATAGTATATCTATTGTGGGCCACATTTGGCCACCAGTTTTTCAGTTGGACAGCTGAGATGTGCGGTACATACGTAGGTATATGGGTCGCTGTCATGGTAACAGGTTCATTATGTGTAATAGTTAGATAAAGGGGCCGGGGTGTGTACATGCTCATGCTTGACCTGTTCATACCGTCAATAACTCAATAATGGAGAGGAAGGCATGAAAGAGAAATAATCAATGGCGGAAGATGTTGATGAAGTACTTGCTTTTTGAATTCTTGCCGGACAGGAAAATACAGAAATTAATCTAGATTTTTTTTTTTAATGCCTGAGGGGGTGGAGCCCAGTGTAAAAGTCCAGTGTAAGGTTAGGGTTAGTATGTTGGGGTTGGGGCAAATTGATAGAGATATGATTCACAGTGAGGAAGTTTCACTTGTGGAGGCTGAGAGGAATTAGGAAACTTTGGTGTGGGTATGATAGGAAAATTGGTGGTTGAACAGAACTGGAGCTGTTTTTAAAGTATCTTTTTAATACTCTTGAGTTGTGTCGATGGCCTCCTGATGAAAGCGCTTCTTGGTGTGAAGTTATTACATTATTAAGTTATTAAATTAAGTTATTAAGGCAATGTTGTTAATGGAGGCTTTCATCATTTTCAAATTCTGTCTCTCTGCAGTTTTATGAATTAATACACATTGAATTTAATGATCTGGGAAATTACACTGGCTCTGAATGATGAATACACTCAATTCAGAAAATGCTGAATTAGACCTAGATTTAATTGTAGTTTTTTGTGTCATTAAACAGTGATTTCCATCAAATATCAACCTGCTGTAATGAATGCTGAGTAGCGTGAGGTTAAACAAAAGCATGGATTCAAAATGGCAAAAAGGAAAGTAAATAGAAGTAAGTGGGTTTGATGACTGCAGTTAATGGTATTAAATGGTATACGTTATTAAATGGGTCATTTCATGGTGAGGAACGGGGAATGTCAGTGGGTTTGTTCAGTTCAGTCTCTTACCGTGATACACTTTGATGACATCATAATATAATAACATCATATATGTCATTGGGGTCCGTCTGTTTTCCACACATCCAGCACAAACTGGGTTTGTGTGTAGGCTACATACACGCACACACATACACATGCATACACACACGCATACACATGCACACACACACACACACACACACACATGGATACACACAAACATGCACACATTCACACACATGCACACACACATACATGCACTCACACACGCATACACATGCACACACTCACACACACACACACATGCATACACTCACACACACTCACACACACTCACACAGATACACATGCATGCACTCACACATACACATGCATGTACTCACACACACTCACACATGCATACACCCACACACACCCCACTGCACACAGTTTGATTTATACTATTAAACCATCACACGATAAGTAGTCTTGACACTTATACTTGTCTTTTTTTTAGTTCCACAATATATCTATTTTTCTACATTTTACTGTGAATGTTGATCTATTGTTGTTTTGTGTATGTACATTAATGGGGGGGGAAGGGGGTGCTGTGACTTCACTAATGTGATGTGTGTATATATATGTAAAATATTGTAATGATATAAATAGAGCTGTCTTCTCTCGAGGAGTGGGGGGGGGGGGGGCAAAAAGCACAAGAACAAATTGGGTTACATGGTTTTTTTAAATTGACAGCGTACAGAGCGCAGTTCTGTGACCTGATGGACAGTCCATTTTTAAAACAACGATCCCTCTTTAGCCAACGTGACACATTTCTAAGCACCGTGATGCTTACAGCCTCTTCGGCAATTGCTGGACTGGGTCTAGGCATCCTTATGTTGCCACTCCGTTTGAAAAGATATTATGTGTGGACTTTTTGCCATGCCTCTGTGATTGAGGCTTGTTTTGCGCTCGCCGGTTATTAGACACAAAGCAAGGTGTCACTGCGCTTCTCGCTTTGATGGTGAACAATGACAGAGGCTCCCACGCCAGCTTCTGTTCCCTCTCTCCCGCGTCCCCCCCCCCCCATCTTTGGGTTTCGGATCTTGGCAGACTGAAGTGTGAGGAACAGCCTCGCCTCGTTCCAGTGCACGTTTTTCACCGCAGTGCACCATGGCAAACTCAAACGCAGGGTGCAAACTTCCTAATCATCCCGTTTTTTATTACATGTAGCGCTCCAGTAACGAGCAATCTGATCGGTGCCCAGGGGGCATATTTCTCTCCCAGAGCGTGTCTGCATCAACTCACATGTCCATTGGGGAATTGCGTTTTATTGAGGTTTGATGAGGGAGGAAAATACATTACTATAGCACTGATATTATGCTCATATGAAAGTGGTGTGGAGTATGGAGTGGTGTGTTGTATTAACTTCCAGGCCTGAGGGTTGGGGTGGGGGTGGGATGTGGAGTAGAGGCAGCTCTGTCGAGAGAACCCTCTTGGGTCGACATTTCATTCTGCTGATACCTGACCCCATTGGGGGTGATTTAACAATGAAAGGATTCTTAAGTCATGTCATGTGGCCAAGGGACATTGTGATGTCACCAAAGAGAACCGATGACCTCTGACCCCCTTAATGAAGACCCATCTCCCTGTTTGTTATTTAGATCCCTGCTACAGCAAGCTATTTGTCTGTGTGAAGAAATACATTACAGATACAAATTTTATTGTTGTTTTGTTGTTGCAAGTGTATGAAAACCGTGGGGATGTTTTTTTTGCTTGAAGCCACATTGTAAATTGAACACAGTACAGAGATTCAGATTAAATCCATTCTTATGTAAGGAGAACATTTACGGTTACATAGTTTCTCACAAATGCAGGACGTGAACAGGGCCGGCAGGGGGGGGGCTTAGTGGGGGCCATTATGAATGGATGTGAACCTGGAAGAGTTTTGGTGGACGGAACACGGCAGACGACTCCAATGATTTTCATACTAGTTTAACCTCAATGGATTTCAATGGAAAAAATCTGTGTACAACCGCCCCCCCCCCCCTCCAGAATCTCTGCAGAGCAAGTAATCAATCCTGCCCTCATGCTGTATCGAGGGAGGGCAAGTAGACAGAGGATTTCTACCCAAAATTGATAAAAATACGCCCTGAATTCAGAAATTTTTTAAATCAACCAAAAGCTCCCCTAGACATGTTATTTTCTGTGATTTGGCAACATAAGATGCTTCTTGTCATGCCAATAAAGCATTTGTGAATTGAAATGATAGAGAGAGAGAGAGAGAGAGAGAGAGAGAGGGTAGAGAAAGATAGGGGGAGAAGCTGTGAAAATGGAAGAAGGAATGAGAGAATGAGAGGGAGAGAGTGCTTTATCATATATAGCAAAATTACAGATTTATCATAGCATACAGGGAGGGAAGGAGAGGTAATTTGCAATTTTTGGGTGAACAGTTGCTGTGTCTCTCAGCTCAGGTCTTTTTCTTAGATTTAAGGTTTGAGGAAAATCTCTTTTTCAACTTCAATTGTATTTTATTTGATTATGAAGGTGCTTTATTGACCTGACATTAGGCAGAATCTCCAGTGTAAATAACAAAGAATAACAATAGAACGGATAAACAGCAATTACACTGCAAAACTCAAAAGGGGTTTGGGAAAATGTATTACTTTTCATTGTGATATAGTGAATCTTTCCGAACGTAATAATGACAAAAGCTGGAACATTATTCATGGACCCAGGTTGTCTGAAAGCATGTTTGAAAGGTCTGTTTCTGTTTATATGTAATTATTTTTCCAAGAATGGATGATGGGAATTGGCCTGTCAGTTAGGCGTGTTTGCTTGAACATACCTTTGCCTGGACCTGCCCTGTCACACAGAGATCACATGACTTTGGGTCACATGACCTGCCCTGTCTCACGGTGATCACATAACCTTTACTTTGGGGTACCAGGACTGTTTCTGAATCAGAGCCCTATCTACTGCATGTGTATACTGCTTACTGCATACTGTTTAGTGACATGCAGTATGCGGAAAATATCCTCCATACTATTATCAGCAAAAACCCAGAAATAATTATATCATCCAGGGATATTAAGAACACTTATTTTTCAGAACAGTCACTTAACAGCTTTTTAAAAATGTATACTATACTGGCATACTCAATAGTGGACAAGTGCACGTTTGCCTGTGTCACTCTTTCAGTGGCCAGGCCATTAGCACTTAGCACCTCTGCTATCAATGAGACTCTACTAACTTGTCGTTTCATTTAATGTACAATTGCAACATGGCATTGCATTTATGACTTTGGTTCCCAGGCCTAGATCTCTTAAATTGCAGTATTTTATCTGATGTACAATGTGGTTGACTGTTATTGGAACTGTGCTGGTGTCAAGCTTGTCATTATTATTATTAATATTATTAATAATATTTTATTATAATGCGGTCAGGGTTAGCTGACCACTCTGCTTGTTATTTATTCATGTTTTCTTTTTATTTTCTTATGATGACACATATAGTAGCAGAGTTACTAATAGATCAGTGCCCATGTTGCAATCGACCAACGTCAAAAAAAAACTTTGTTTCTGCCCCACTAATCAACTGCATGTGAATCTCTAACTGACTTCAAAATGTTTGGTGTGTTTGGTACTGATGCTTGAACCTGCCCTCAAATCAAATGGAAACTGGAATCAGGGAAGTCGATTCCAGGCAATGGGCCATAGTGGCCTGTACAGACCAGCTACCCTGGGTCCCACATCAGTTGGTACTATATAACAGAGTGTTCAACTCTAAAATATATGCATGTATGCAAATTACCTTGCTTGTATGTCAAATGATGCACACTAATGGTGTTTTTTTTGTGCCTGTCCTGGTTTTCGGGGTCTTCTTTGCAACCAGTGGTTCATTTAAGTCATTGATTGGCTAAAGAATCCACACACCTCTTTCCAGGGCCTTAATTGGCTGCTTGATTGGAAGAAAACTGTGGCCCCCTGGGAATTTAGTGTGACACCTCTGACCAAATGCCTTATTCCTAATCTGGTTTCTTTATGTTTGGTAGTGTTAATTCTGGATCTGGTTTGTACCTGCTTCATGCTGATCCTGGGTCAGCTGTCTCTGTGATGATATTGATCTGGGATTATGTGTCTCTGTGTTAATACTGACCCTGGCTTTTATTACTCTTTCTTGTTTCAGATTTTCCGGAGGGCTGATAAGGATGGTGAGTGTACTGTGTCTTTACTGAGTTTGTGTGTGTTCATCTTGGTAAACAATGTGTTATTTGTTGACTTGGGGCTTTAGGTGTGTGTGTGCGGGCGTATGTGTGCGTGCGTGTATTTAATAGGTGCGCGTGTGTGCACGTGTGTGCATGCATGTGTGTGCATGAACGTGTGTGTGTGTGTGCGCATATGTAACTGTGTGCATGTGTGTGTGTGCATGCCTGCGAGTGTGCCTGCATATGTGTGTCCGTGCATACGTGCGTATATCTGGGCCTGCATATGTGTGTGTGTGTGTGTGCCTGCATACATGCGTGTGTGTGTATGTATATATGTGTGTGTGTGCGTGCATGCGCGCGTGCATTATATACAGTGTTCTTTAGCAGCGCTAGGCAGTCTCTGACAGTACTCACTGAGCAGACGACGTGTGCGTGCGTGCGTGCGTTATATACAGTGTTCTTTAGCAGCGCTAGGCAGTCTCTGACAGTACTCACTGAGCAGACGACGTGTGCGTGCGTGCGTGCGTTATATACAGTGTTCTTTAGCAGCGCTAGGCAGTCTCTGACAGTACTCACTGAGCAGATGGTGCGGCGGCTCTCTTCTCTGTTCCAGCCGCTCAGACAGGCAGTAATCACCCTCTTCTCGGCTTTAGTACACAGTAAGGATCCATTTGTTCAGGTATCGATCCCCATATCGCATTTAAATGCAGGCCTCTCAGAGAAGGCCATCTGCAGCCGAGGGGCAGCGCGGCTACATTGCACACTCGCTTTGTAATTACAGTCATAGCTGGAGCCTCAAAAGATGAAAGGCTGGTGAGATTGACCCGTGGTGAAACGTCTATTGTATTCTGTGCATTTCTAGTTTTGTCCACCACGGTATTTAAAAAACATAACTCAAAGATGGGGTTTCATCTGAACTGCAGCCTCTTCTACATTTTCTGAATCCATTCTTCATAATGGGGGGTGGGGTAGGGGGGGTTGTTTGCAGTTGGTTTTTTTAATACTAACGTTTTATATGTGACACAGTAAAAAGAAGAATTTCTCCATTTCTTAAGATGATGACCAATAGATTTGATGCTGATTTTAAAAAATTTTGACTGGAGTTTCCCTTTAAGAAAGATGGCAAATATCGGCACAATATAAAAAGGAATGTGGGGTGGCGAAAAGAAGGAAAGGGAAACGCAACAAAAAAAACAACAAAAAAAAACAACCAAACTAGGATTTGAGCCAATTTAAGCTTTAAACCCTTTGCATGCTGGGATTTATGTTCTTTCATAATGAAGCTCCAGGACTGCTGTTGCGCGTACGCCTGGGCATGAGGCGTCTTCCTCTGTTGGTTTATTTAAGCGCTGAGCCTGTCGTCTGAGTTATTAATGCGCTGGGATATTGATTCATCTATGTCCTCAGCTGGTTTAGTCGTCCAGACTCACGCTGTGAAACTCCCTCTCTTTCGCTGGAGTGGCTCCTCTGCACTGAAGTGCCTACAGATCTCATTTGCTTCAAATTGCCATTTGTATTGGGGTTTTGAAGCCAATTAGCCCTTCTCCCTGTAGCATGATACTGTTTGAAAGTGTATGTGTGTGTGTGTGTATGTGTATGGTATTTGTGTGTGTCAATGTGTACGTGTATGTGTACGTGTGTGTGCTTAAGAGTGAGGATGAGAAAAATTGAGATAAAAATTAATTACACCATAGGGAATTTGACAGGATAGTTTAGTCTCCCATTCCCTGTGTGTGTGTGTGTGTGTGTGTGTGTGTGTGTGTGTGTGTGCGCGCGTGTGTGTGTGTGTGTGCGCTCCTGTCTTTTGTCCTGCAGGAAGTCTGCTGGAAGGTTGTGTTGATGCGTTCAATCTTCTCTTCTGGGAATATCAACTGTGAAACATTCAGCACAAAGAGAACTTGATGATTTTTACATAAAATAGTTTGAAGGAAAAAACAGCGGAAATAAATACAGCGATAAATACAAAGTGTGTTGCCAAAAAAAACCTTGTTAAATAAAGAGCTTTTTATTTTACGCATAGACAAACAAAGCTTGGCGAGGCACATTTTTAAAATGGCTGCCCAGGGAGTCGATCAGCCCTTTAATTAATGGATGGATCTGTAATATTGCAGTTCAACTGAGGATAACATAGATTTATCAGTTAAAATAAATGAAGTGAGAGTGCACAGATATAGATTTATCAGTTAACAGAAGTGTGAGAGCACAGAACAGAGACTCTAGGACAGCTTTATACTGGGGAGGTGGTTATAGACCAAGATGGACAGAAGGCCAAGATTTTTTCAACTTTTTGTCCCATGTACAGTATATGGGTGGTATAGGCCTGTTGTGCTCGAGATATTGACCCTGACGGGAAACAATGTCCACATACATTTAGTTCTTCTACTTAAAAAATATATATACATATTGTAAAAAAATAAACAATAATAACAATAAGGCGGATAACTGAAAAGGAGGTAGAGGGTTTTTTAAAAAACTGAATGCAGTAGCAGCCATTTCCAAATGAGCCGAAGTCACCTCTGGAACTGGAACCTACTTTTGGCGAGACGAAGGGGAGCTGGAGCTGGAGCCTCTGCTCCGAAGGCCAGTTGGGTCCCGCGTGCGTTTTTCAGCTGGCTTTTGTTCTTCTTTCTCTTTGTCTGTTTTTCGCAAAGGACTGGCAGTGCATGCTGGGATATGATTACAGGGTTGGCCCTCCCAGAAAACCGTTAGAGCCGCAGGCCAGGTTCCCTGTAATCGTTCACTTACACCAGGCACACAGTCTGGCTTTTTAAAATATTAAACCCTTTTAAAAGGGTTTGCTTCTATGAGGGAGGGAGAGAGAGCGAGAGAGAGAGAGGGGAGCAGAGAGAGAAAGAGAGAGAGAAGGGGTAGAGAAGTTACATACAGGTGGGTGGTAATAGAAATTTAGCTAGCTTCTTTCTTACCATTTTAAATTCTGAGCATGGGTCCACAGAAAACTCGCCTCTCTCCAAAAGCACTTACTGAGCCAAAGAGGATCACTTCTGCTAACTTGCCAGAGGAGCCCCAGACACATTTGTTGGTTTTGCTTTCACTGGTTTCAAGTACACCTGACCGGACTCTTCGGCCGCAGGCGTTAATCCGGTTTGGACGACTGGACCATAAGGGACAAGTACCTGCCTGTCGCACAACTTTATGAAAGAGCCGATTGAGAGAGAGAGAGTGGTCTTGTCTGCTGATAGCTCAACGTGTTCACCTGTCTGCTGATAGCTCAACGTGTTCACCTGTCTGCTGATAGCTCAACGTGTTCACCTGTCTGCTGATAGCTCAACGTGTTCACCTGTTTGCTGATAGCTCAACGTGTTCACCTGTTTGCTGATAGCTCAACGTGTTCACCTGTCTGCTGATAGCTCAACGTGTTCACACATTACAGCAGGTGGCCAGTAAGGGGAATACTGCACTGACACGGTGGCCGGACGTGATCCTACCCTCGCCTCTGCGTGGCCACAATTCTCAAACCCTGTTCTATTTTTGATTTAGACGGCACGCCTTGGTCTCATGCTCGTTGGTC